>JAECUM010017553.1:0-43678 GCA_016617855.1 Megalonaias nervosa | reverse complement strand
AGAAACCTTGAAACAATTATTTTCATAACATATGTAAATAATATCATTTGATGAAATTTCCACAGAAAGCATCCTACTGACCCAGATTTCCTGGCCAACTGCTGTTGCGTATCGCTGTTTGGCCGATATCAGCCATGTGAGTGATTATGCTCACTTGGGCCTTTTGTTCTCCTTCTACAAGTAATATCTTTTCATGACTTCTTAAACTCTTATTAGAAACGCGAGGCTTAATGCTTGACAAGAAATCTTTAATCAGCACATTTGTCTAGTTTAAGAGAATATCTTCTCACGAACTTTTTCTTTAATACGTTTACCAAATTTCTCATTCTGCATTTTTCCCACGCCTTACAAGACCTTTTCTGTGTGTTTTTGTAAACTACATAATCTTAGTTCTCTATTCATTATTTGGATACGGTAATGGTTTTCTACGTGGATATGTATCTTTTATTGGAGCCTATTTGTGTACACCTCTCCAGTGGCCTAGTGGTTAGAGCGTCCGCCTCGGATGCGGGAGGTCGCGGGTCCGAAACCAGGCCTAGTCATACCAAATATTTATTTTTAAAAATGATAATTTCAGCTGCCTCGCTTGGCCCTCAGCATTAAGAGGTTCGTGTTAGGACTTATGGACCTGGTGTCGGGATAATGTGACTGGGTGGGACATGATGTAACATGTATGCGGCATGATGTCCCAGTGCTAAAACATCACTGTAAACTGTCACACTGCAGACATTGTAGCAATATGACTGGAAAATTGTTAAAGCTACGTTAAAAATCCAGTTCACACACACACACACACACACACACACACACACACACACACACTATTTGTGTACAACATTTTACAGAACTTTTTCAAAGTTTTCAGAGCCAGAGTTGGCTGATTCTGCGTTTTTATATGTTACAAGATCGGAAATGGAGCATTTACAGATTCATTTGCATCAGTACTATTGAAACTGCTGTATGATTTTTTTTTTTTAATTATGGAGATGGTAAAATCTATAACATAAAACCCATTGATTCTGTTGAACACATTTAAGGTATTCATACATTGAATCGGTTTATTTATATTTACTAGATCAATGCAAAATGGATTAAACCAGTCTTGAATTATGTGGGTTATCTACTTAAGCATGCGAGGCCACCATTATGAACGCAATATTGATTAAATCATTCTTGAATTATGTGGGTTATCTAATTATGCAAGCGAGGTCAACATCATCAACGCAAAATGGATTAAACCAGTCTTGAATTATGTGGTTAAGCATGCGACGTCAACATTATCAACGCAAAATGGATTAAACCAGTCTTGAATCGTGTGGGTTATCTAATTATGCATGTGAGGTCAACATTATCAACGCAAAATGGATTAAACCAGTCTTGAATTATGTGGGTTATTTACTTAAGCATGCGAGGTCAATATTATCAACGCAGAATGGATAAAAACCATTCTTGAATCATGTGGGTTTTCTAATTATGCATATGAGGTCAACATTATCAACGCAAAATGGATTAAACCAGTCTTGAATTATGTGGGTTATCTACTTTAAACATACGAGGTCAACATTATCAACGCAAAATGGATTAAACCATTCTTGAATTACGTGGGTTATCTACTTAAGCATGCGAGGTCAACATTATCAGCGCAAAATGGATTAAAACCATTCTTGAATCATGTGGGTTATCTAATTATGCATGTGAGGTCAACATTATCAACGCAAAATGGATTAAGCCAGTCTTGAATCATGTGGGTTATCTACTTAAACATACGAGGTCAATATTATCAACGCAAAATGGATTAAACCAGTCTTGAATCATGTGGGTTATCTACTTAAACATACGAGGTCAATATTATCAACGCAAAATGGATTAAACCAGTCTTGAATTATGTGGGTTATCTACTTAAACATGCGAGGTCAACATTATCAACGCAAAATAGATTAAAACCATTCTTGAATCATGTGGGTTATCTAATTATGCATGTAAGGTCAACATTATAGTATATTTCCCTTGGATATTATTCTGTTGTTGTAGGGTTTAACGCCATTTTTCAGCACAAGATAGGCTATACATGGCGGCCAGTATTAATGGTGGAGGAAGAACCCTGGAAGGATATTATTCTGCATATTATATTCAGGTCACCAGTGACAATACAGTTTACATATTGAACCAAGCCTCTATTATTTCATTTTTTTTTTTAATTTTATGTATTACTATTTTTACGGCCTTACCATATCCCGTGCATGACGAAATCTATTTCCCCTTTTTGTTTTTGAATAACCCTTTGGATTCAAATACATGCAGCATAAACTCAAGAAGACCCAGTTCAGACTTGGTTTGCCGTTTTTCGACATTTTATAAATGACTCGAGTTGACTTAGAGATTTATCCATGTATCATTATATTCGCTTCCACTCTTTAACTTTTTAATGACAGCCATTGAACCAAATTTGACTTAAGGTTCATGATCGATAAGACCTTGGTCAGGTTCGATTTTTACTTTTTTCGTCCACATTAGAATGAGCTATGGCCCCTGTTGAATGGCAGATTGAGTTTGCCGGGGCCTATTGAGCAAAGGTTTTTGTTTGTTCTTTTTGGGGGGCGTGTTTTGTTGGGGGGGGGGCGTTGCTGTTTACAGATAATTGAATTGCAACATGTTCTGGTTACGTTACTCTTTCCTGTGGTTCACCTTTAGTGTATGATTGCCAGATGTGTCCGAAAATTTATTTTATTTTTTAGATTAGATATATTTCGATTTATTGAGTTAAAGTCGATTGAAGTTATCGATAGAAAAACAGTCTCGGTCCTTAAACATGAATAGTTTTCAATTGATTTCAGTTTACAGTGGTTTCAGTCCTTAGAGATGTCACTGTACTGGTAATCTGAGAATGTGGAAAATTTAGTGTTTATTGCAACATCTCTCAAATTATCAAAGAGTCAGATGTTTAATGAAAATTTTGAAGCAGGAAACTCAGTCCATTAAATACCTATTTTTTTAGTTTCTCTGGTATTAAGTAGACATTGGTCCATAAACATTTTGATCGTGTTGTATGTGATTGAGTTTCTGTTCTATTAAAGGGACCAGAAAAATACAGTGAGCGAACTGCAATGTTTGTAATCCAATACAATGTTGAGTGTTGAATTTTAGGAATATACATATATGCATACACATACTGAGAAGTTGACCGGAGTTCGACTTCACTGCATCCGGCGTGACTAGGTTTTGGGGAACTAGAAGGGAAATTACTTTACGTACCTAGTGAGCTTTCAGTGACGTTGTGTTAATTGGTTGGTTGGTTTGTTGGTTGAATTGTGTTTAACAGCATACGAACACTTGAAACAACTGGTACTGACTCTCGAGCCAGAATAAAGATATTCTTGCCCTCAGACACCACAGGGGTCGACCTGGTCTGATTGTAGGTAGATTCAAGCCAGAACTCCATATAATTGAGTGTCCAGCACGGTCACCACTCAGTCATATCTTCTCCTGAGGGGGGGTGGGGTGTCTGTTTGTATTTATCCCACAGAGAGAGAAAGGTGGGTGTATTCCATTTTTTTTACAGCAGGCTTTCTCTCGGAAATTATTTAATGGACCTTTACTGACAATAGATGAATACCCTCTCGCGAAGGGACTTGAGTCTATTCGGAATCTTAATTGTTGAGCTAGAGTCAAGTGAAATAAGATTGGGGCGGGTATTAATCGGCATATCATCACAATCCTACCATGCAATGGCGACAAAAATCTAGGCGGTAAATAGTTGAATCAAAAAACTTGCAAAAATTCCTTGGAGGACCAACTCCTCCGATAGAAGTAACGATGGTGGGGTGGGGCGAGACACGAAAGCTCCTGCAAAATAGGATACAAAAGCTTCCCAAAACCGGGATACAAAGCCCCTCAACACAGGGATACACAACTCCCCTAAAACACGAGTACAAAACGAAGATAAAACCAAAGTTAAAAGAAAATATTAGAATACAAGACCAATAAACCGCACTGTTTTTAAAGTTAGAGCCATTTTTCAATGGATATTAAGGAAGCACGCAGCCCACGGCAAATATATTACCTCCCTTTGACAACTCTTATGACACGTAGGAGTGCGTCACAGACTTAATATAGAACCCAAATCAGCGGCCGGGTGTGGGGGGTGGGGTCGGGGGCGACAATAGAGGAATGTGGGACCTGAATTTCACACATCGTCTGAGAAAGTTAGGAGGCATTGTGCATTTTCACGTGATCTCCTGATCTTATCCATGATCTCAGTACCCCTTGAGTAAGGTTCAAGTGGTTGGAAGAATTAATAAGCCATTGTTGTATATCTTGAATAGTACTTTAAGTGGTTGACACTTAAGATTTGTACTAAATGAAACTTCTAGTATTGAAATGAAAATTACATATGGAAATATAAGCCGCTAAATGTGTGGAAATGCTTGCCAGAATATTGGGAGGTTTCTGTTTGTCGAGTAGTGACTCAAAACAAGATTAGTATTAAGATAAGCTAGTATCAAGTTAAGAAAAACGAGTATATATTAAAAAACAGCGTGTATCGAGTCCAAGCGGGTATCGAGTACAGAAAGGCAGTATCGAGTCGAGAAAAACAGTATCCAGTTCCAAAATAAAAGCGAGTATATAGTCAAGAAAAGCGAGTATTGAGTTAACAGAAAAGTGAATACTAGTTATTAAAAGAAAGTATTGAGTACATAAAAGTGAGTATTGAGTACAGAAAGTGAGTATCGAGTACAAATAGTGAGAGTCGAGTATGGATAATGAAATAAACCAATTAGTTGCAGCCATAAAAAGAGCATATATGTGGGTAAGATAATAGATATAAACACGAGTTTATCTGCGCTTTATAATTACTAGCTCAGGTCTGATGAGATTGACATTTTTATGCCGTACCCTAAATTTTGTATAGCACGGCTTATCCCCAGCATTCATGTATGCGCACACAGCGACAGAACATTTTACCCGACCTAATCACCGCCTTTTATATATCAGTCTTGTTCCCGTTCACGCCTACAAGCTGCATTAAGATATTGAAATCCATTTCGTTATCAGTGTTGGAGTTCCGAATCAAAGTATGAACATAGTGATAAAGTATCCTGTGATGTTTATACAAGTGTTATGAAAGTGAGAATACATACATACGTACCCTACGTACATATATACATACATACATGCGTACATACATACATGCATACATACATAACAGGTCACAGGTGATGACATTGCTTGCCAAAGCTTGAAAGAAGAATGTTTTGTCTAGTTTTTAAGTTAGAGTACTGATAGACGTGACAGCGGATACCATACCATACCCCCACCCCACACCCACCCCCGCCCGTTCCAGTGCGTCATTATCATGAAACAGTTACACGTTAGTGATAAAACAGGAACCAGTCTGGCATTGAATTACTGCTGGGGCTTTGGTTCATGACTTACGTTCATTTCTATGTTCTGAAGTTTTGAACATTCTTATTAGTGTGTACGCCATATTCTGAAATTCATCAATAAAATTGAAATAGTATATCCTGATCGTTTTGAGGTCTAAATCGTTTAAGTCGAAAATGAGTGGTGGCAACGGGAACACTTTTTATTCTAACTTGTTTACGCTTTAGAGGTCAGTACTACATAGTTTTAACCTGTAAAAACGTATGTTGTTGTTTTTTTTTTTAAATTCACACCTTTCCCGATTAAGTAATTGGTGGTGTAATAGTTTTGAGTTTTCTTTCAATACATTTTTTTTTTCCTTTGGAATTCCCTGCAAGCTTAGTTTTAGTATCCACTCAGACAAAGCAATACATTTTATGTTAATGAGAGTTATTGTTAGTAACGATATTTACCGAAAGACATTTGAAAGCTGTGATTTGATTGATGAACCACAAAGGCATTTAGAACATGGCCCCCGACTTCTTATCATTGTCTATCAGATCTCTACGCAGTCATGTTGAGATCTGAGTTTGATCCGAGTTTTTCACAGCATATTCCTGTTTGATTTTATATTTGTAAAACTGACTTACGACATCCACGCACCAACAAAAATGTTCTTCATGCATTCGAGAAGAGTAATCTGTGAGTTACAGTGTGTGCAGATTTGATGAATATTTATATATCCATTCAGCTATTATTTATGGACATTTGTTAACAGGGTACTTCTTCCATTCCTTTCTATATAACTACCCCTTCCTTGGGGACAGATATTCAGGTGAAAGTATATCCCTCCTTGGGGATAGGTAAGCAAGTAAAAGTATCGTGCCAAACAGCAACTGCACTTCAACATGACAACTTTTAGGTGATTTTGGATCTCTTGGACCTTTATCTATGTAGAGATATAAATTTTTCAAAACGTTAAAAAAAACTCCAACATTTCACAACCGATGGTCATTAAGTATATAGCAAATTTACGGTTTTAGCATAAAATTCTTTTTTAACGCTACTGATTATCGATCAGAGGAGCTTATGGGATGACCTGCTATCCATCGACCGACGTCCGTCCCACGTCGTCCGTACGCGCGTGTGTGTGTGTGTGTGTGTGTGTGTGTGTGTGTGTGTGTGTGTGTTGGATTTTTAACGTAGCTTTAACAAATTTTCAATCATATTGCTACGATGTCTACAGTGTGACAGTGTACAGTGATGTCGAGCACAGGGGCTACATTACGCAGACACGTAGCATGATGTCCCACCCAGTCACATCATCCTGACACTAGGCCAACCAGTCCTAACACTAATCCCTTAATGCTGAGCGCCAAGCGAGGCAGCTTGTACCATTTTTTAATAACTCTTTGGTATGACTCGGCCGGGGCTGTGAGCCCGCGACGTCCCACATCCGAGGCGGACGCTTTAACCACTAGGCCAACGGAGCGACTGTCCATACGTCATCTGGCACATATTTGTTATCCTTGAAAAATATCTGCTTATCGCTACCCCTCCGCAACAGAAAGTCTTATCAATAAGTGGTTTTTACCAGGATTATTATGACGTCAAGTTGCCCCAAACGACAATGATAATGCAGAGACATCAATATGGCCGACACAGCAGCGGTCTTGAAAATCCTGTAATTGCTATCTCTCATGAACGGAAATCTTATCAACATGGAGGTTTCAGCAAAAGATTTTTTATGCTGTCTTGTTGGTTCGAAATCAAAATGATGTTTGTCTGACACCTAATATGGCCACCGCAGAAGCCAACTTGAAAATTATGCTATCGCTACTCCTTCTGAACGGAAAAGCATACTTATACGATGTTTTAATGGAAGACTTCTTATAATATCTTGTTGGTCCAAAACGAAAATGGTGATGATCTAATCTCCAATATGGCTACCACAGCGGCCATCTTGAAAGCCTTGTTTATCTATTTTTTGGAGGGGGTAGGAGTTAGAGTTAGACATTTCTTGCATAACAGTTTTTGAGAACACACATTGACCAGTTTTGCGAATACTAGTAGTCCAAGACAGATAAACAAACATTAACCAATTCTGAGAATACGAGGTCTAGATATGTATGTGTGATTTATGTTTTTAAGGTGGTTTTAACAGTTGTACTCATATCGCTACGATGTCCGTAGTGTGGCAGTTTATAGTGATTCTAGCACTGGGACATCATTCCGCGGACGTGTAGCATTACGTTCCGCCCAGTCACATTATCCTGACACCAGATCGACCAGTCCTAACCTCTTAATGCTGAGCGCCAAGCGAGGCATTTGCCAGTACCATTTTTATACATTCTGTGGTATGACTCGGTCGGGTTTCGGACCCGCTACCTCCCGCATCCGAGGCGGACGCTCTAACCACTTAGGCCATCGCAGCTGTTCTAGATAGGTAAGAAGACATCAAACAATTTTGAGAATACAAAGCCATGATAGAGAAACTGACATAAACCAGTTTTGAGAATACGAGGTCTAGATAGGTAAAAAGACATTAACCAGTTTTACAGTGAAAGCCGTGAGCAGACGGCAGCACAAATTTTGAGTCATTTAAGATTGTTAACCTGTGATAACAGGGTCACAATTCAAGGGAATGAGATTTAGGTTAGAGTTATGTTAGCAACTTTGCTTGTACTTGTATATGCACCGATTTGGAAGCAGTCAAGTATCATACACGGCTTGATGTGTTCAACCATATATCCTAGTACAAGTGAGAGTTTGAGCCTGGGATTCGAAGTTTTTGCGAGTGGACCTGCAAACATTTGAACACAAAATCGTGTGTGATCCTGTTTTGAAGCACCAGTTACTGTATGTACAAGTCGTATATTAAATACCGACATAACACGAAGATGTGCCAGTTACTATATGCACAAGTTATCTATCAAATACCGACATACCACGAAGATGTACCAGTTACTGTATAGACAAGTTAATATCAAATACCGACATAAGACGAAGATATTACAAAAAGAGCATAATAAATATTTTAAAATACTTTACTTGGTAGTGAGATTTAGATATCTGAGCATGGCTGATTTCACAAAACTACTCAAATCAGTTATAACCGGCCTCCTATTGCAGAGATACGATAAAATGAATTTACGTAACTGATCCGCGTACGTTTGATTCACGCTCACGATCATGTGTCTCATTTACTAAGCTTGGATTATGTTCACGTTTCAAAGAGGAATGAATAAAAGTACAGATTTATTGAAATTGCTGCGAGGTGCTTTACTTGTATCAATATACTACAAGTCGTTTTATTTGAAAGAATGAAATTATTAAACAAACAGCAATTGCGGTGTTTGTGATACTGTTGAAGGTTATATCATTGTTTGTATGAAATGATCACCGTTTCTTGGATTCTTCATTTCCGAAACAAAAGACGATTTAACTTTCTTCTCAAACATAATAGGACTTATACAGATAGCAACATTTAAACTGTCTATGCAACTACATCCCGTAATCCGTGTTTCGTACCACTACTCTGTCTGATACAAAATGGCCAGTAACAATCGTTTTTGATGGTATACTTAAATGTAGATACAAATAATGGGTGTAAACTTACACCATTATTGCCTTTGCATTTCGGTTGTTACTTTTTAGTGTGTGTGTGTGTGTGTGTGTGTGTGTGTGTGTGTGAGTGTGTGTGTGTTATTCTTAATTTCTTTCTTCCGGTAATTTAATGGAGTAGCGTTGACCAAAGCAGGGGTCATTCTGCGAGGTGCGGTTGGATTGGCTGAAATGCCTCCCCTAATCACAAGAAAATGAGCGGGAAACAATCGCAGCGTTTCCTAGAGTAACTTTTCTCTATAGCTGGACGGTTAAACTTATTCCATGTAAAAAGCTTAAAATACAAGAGCTTGTAGACTTCGCTCCCTAGGGCCACCATTAGGGGTTGTAAATATTTAGTTTTAACACAAAAATAGCTAGCGAGATGAGTTTTCTTTGCTATCAAAGATAAAAGGTCTAAAAGGGTAAAAACTGAGTGAATCAACTACTCAAACGAGTCAGATAACGGTGTCGAAATTATCAGTCGGTCTGATTTCCTTTGAAATGCCTTGTTTTAGCCCGTAGTTCATGTTTGTTGTCCCAGATGATTATCATTTAGTTACACACTTGTAGATTCTCACATTTCACCGACTTTCTGTAGCAGTCTGTACAGGGGACCGACCATTTAAGGCGAGGGGTTGCGTTTGGATTTTTTTTAACCAGGATATTAATTTTCTTTTATTTCAAGATACATTTTTTTTCACATAATATTATTAGATAGAATTAGTTTTTGTTATTTTACTTTTCAGAGCAAGAGTATGTTTCAATCTGGTTGTGGGCCTGGATTTCTTTTACAAATAAGTATCCCACACACTCATACCTCTACCTGAACAAGGGAGTGTTGCTTACCGATCAAGTGTCAGAGGTCATTCTTTAAACTTTCTCTGGAATTTAGACCGTTTAGAATTTATAGGTTATCAACCGTTCCTTTCGCAATTGATATTTATGTCGAGCATGACGCATTATCTTGTCCAAATCTCGTTCTTTCTCGACAAGAAGCACACCCTTGAATATTTTATTGACTTTTCTTGGTCAATCCCATTTTTAGCAAATCAGTTTTTGTGTTAACTATTTTGTTTTCAATAACCCAGTTGCAATATCTTGTATTAAAATTTTCTTATGACTTGAGAGTAAGTCTGAAACAAAATCTGTAAGGTATTTTTGATCATTGAATGTTTACACTTCCATGTGGATGCGCGTATGGCATGCACATTAAAAAATTTATTTTGCAGTTTATGCAGATTTATTTCTTCAAAGCGTATCCATAGCCCTACCACTTACTACCCCCATCCCTGAAACTGGTGTCCAGCTAGTACTTTAATAAGCTGAACCAATGAATGGAGAAAAATAGTACCGTGTGATTTAAGATACATTCTACCAGATTCCTGCTTATATAATGCCAGGAAACTATTTCCTTTAAACGTCACGTGAAGATTTCGTGTCCTTATGTGATGACGTTAGTGCCCCTCGCGTGACGATCTATTTCTGTCCATGATAACTTCACGTCAGTGTACATCCAGTTAAACAGTCATGAGCTAACGTCACTTTCAAACCCTAGAGTGTGATTGGGCAATTGAATTTGGCGATAGCGTGGGCACTAGTAGTATATCCAATTTCATCGTCACACACGGTCGGGTCCACAAATATTGCTATTTACAAACAGTATAGCCCCTACATGTATATTTAAATTTTGATCTGAGGGGGACTTCGTCTTCTGAAATGTTCACTCTTTCATATCTTCATCTATTAAGTCGGGCGTATTATGTATTTTTTTCTTTTCGTCCATTAACATATACTTTGTAACAGTTCAAGAGATTTTCAATAAAATTTGTCCAGTAATAAATTATGATTAGTCAGTAGTGTCACATGCCATAGGCACGACCGCCTGCCTAAAGGTCAAGGTCACATAAAATAAAAAAATAATCATGTGACTTTTAACCTTGCCTGAAACATTGATCTTAAACTGCTCACTATATTTTCATGCAACGTTTCCTCAGATAGTTGTTAAACCGAAGCCACAACCCGCCACAACGTCAACGTCAAGATTTCAGCAAAGAAAAATTTAAATCTGTCACTTGTACGCTTGTGGAGTATAACTTTCGGTCCACTGAAAATAAGATACTGAAATTTTATCCAGTTATATCTTGTAAAGACGGCGTATCAAATACCATAGATACGCCCCTGGTTTAAGGTAAGGGAAACAGGAAGGAAAATATAAATCGGAAACTTATATACATGTACTTGTATAACCTTTTAACCAGTAAATATATCAATAAAACTCTAGCTTTTCATTATGTTACCCTCTGCACTCAAGGACAAGGTCATGACCTGAGATAATGTAAAACAGTGGCAAGTTTCCCTTATCCAGCCTGTCACTTTTTAGTATCTGACTAAATTTATCCAGGCCTACACTTTATCATAAAGTAGTTTAATCCTTATGTCAGACATCGACGAAATTAATAGAGAAAATGTCACACGATGAGCGTATCAACCAGTTGCGTCTGCGGTACCTCATGTTCGTTACGTGTGACGCTGTTCCATATTATTATTGTTTCTCATAAATCTGTTCTCGTGTTACACACATGAATGATCAGTATTAAACATCCAATTAGCAGTAACCTGATTTATTTTAAGCAGCCATATAAATGTCATGTCAAAGTTATGACATACCGCGTAAACTCGCTTATAAGTCGAGTCCTACTGCAAGCAACATAGACCCTAATCTGTCGTCTCATAATGAGTTTGCAGGTTAGGGTCTCTGTTGCTTGTTCTGCCGAGTACTCTTAATAAACTGCATAGACCCTGCTCTTCCGACGCATTCCTTCATAAAAAATGTTCAAAGGTATTGGCGTTCTAAGGTCGTATTACGTATCACATTTTGATATGACGCCATGCAACGTAATCAAGAAGTGTACGTATTTGAAGGTGTATAATTAATAGAATCGTAAACCTATGTTCCTTTGAAATGAAGATTATGAATTTCGTTAGCGTTGGAACAGGGACAAAACTTATGAGGTTTGTCGTATTCGTTGTTAATTACTATGCAGTGACTGACTATAAAGCTCGTAAAGTACTTTTCATTTTCCAGATCTGCCGGCTGATGTGACCGCAGATATAGGTCTGTGTCTTTTAGAGTTGAATCAGACGTATATACAATTATCTACGGTATGTTAATGAACATCTGTGTATATCATATGGAAACTTAGCTAACGTCCTTCTTTTCTTTACAGGCTTGGACCCTTTTTGGGACGTATCAGTTTTGCCCAGTTGACTGGGTCCACTGACGATGACTGGGTGGACAGGATAAACCATCTCTGGACGGTCTCTTTACTCGTGATCTTCGCCTTAGTGGTCAGTTCTAGCCAGTTTGTGGGTGATCCCATCCACTGCTGGTGTCCAGCTGAGTTTACGAAAGCATACACTGACTACGCAAAGAGCTACTGCTGGATCTCAAACACCTACTTCATCCCAATGGATGACCAGATTCCTAAAGACATCAAAACACGGGAGGATCATGAACTGTCGTACTATCAGTGGATACCCCTGATTCTTCTTTTAATGGCATTACTTTTCAAAATCCCGAATATTATATGGAGGATGGTAAATGTGTCGTCAGGAATCCATTTAGAGAGGATAAACCAATTAATCGATTCAGCACAGCTGGGAACACCGGAGAACAGGGATCAAACCGTCGGACATATAGCTCGCTATATAGACCGCTGGCTCAGGACTAACCGCGAGTACCATCGAAATTTGGTCGTGAAGATTAAACAGAGGTTGTCCAATGTGTTCATATTTTGCATGGGAAAACGAGAAGGGCATTTCTTAATAGGATTGTATTTGTTCATCAAGGTTCTTTACTGCGTCAACTGTATCGGACAATTCTTTCTTTTAGACGTATTCTTGTCCAATAACTATGGAACCTATGGCTTCGAAGTATTGAAAAGTCTCAGCCAAAATGTGGAACTAAAGGAATCCCCACGTTTTCCACGCGTGACTCTTTGTGACTTTGAAATCCGTCAGATGAACAACATTTTGAGATGGACCGTTCAGTGCGTCCTTCCGATCAATCTATTCAATGAAAAAATTTTCACGTTCCTTTGGTTCTGGCTCTTTCTTGTCGCCATTTTAACCTTCCTTAATATATTATCCTGGTGGTACTATGTACTATTCCAAAAGAACAAACATCAGTTTGTTAAGAAACATCTAATTGTGTCTGAGGAATTGAAGTCGGGATTCGAGAAGAAGTTGGCAAGGAAGTTTGCTGCGGAGTACCTTCGTGATGACGGTATATTTGTTCTAAGAATGATCGGAAAGAACTCTACTGCAGTCATCTTAGTTGATATTATCAAGGAACTATGGAGGCTATATAGAGACGAGCCTCCTGGAAGACGCACCAACGGTGTTTTGGAGACTGTTTCTCTTAGAAAAGAGTCAGATATCTAACGAAGGAACTTACGACATAATCACGTGACGGAGCAAATGCGATTGATACAGATGAATGATTTCCCGCGAGAAAGAAAGGATATAAAAGAGTGTCCGTCTGAAATGGTAACCTTGACGAGGAGGCAAATCATTAAACAAAAGGGAATATAATTGCAACGAAAGAATGAGGTGACGCGACAGACACGTGATCAGACAGGATCATCGTATTTTCTTGTTTAAATCAGATGAAAAACAGCTGTTTTCACAAATATAAAGGTTCTACCATTTTAACGGCAGTGTTCTTTGGGGTGGGGGGTGGGATGGGGCTAAGCTAAGTGCTAATTTAAGTTGGCTAAAGTTTGTCATTTGAGTGTTAGAATGTAGATAGACCCTGTACTTTTTGTATGATTAAGGGAATCTCTGTACCAAGCTGCTTAGATCATTTCACGTGTTAGTGTTATGAATTTGACTGTCTTATGATGAGATTTTGTTTGTAACATAGATCTGATTCTGAATGTCTTGTCATTTATTTTTAATGAGTCTAGACGGTGCTGCTAAATCTTTAACCTACTGTCTAAATTTAATATGAAACAACGTTGTTTTTTTTTTAAATGTTTTTATTTGTTTGTAGGGGTGTAGTTTTTACTATGCAGTGCCAAAGTCTGCTAGAGACTAGCTAATATTATCGCATGGTGTTGACATTTAACGTGCATTGAATACAAATTTTCATTTGTAGTATATACGCACCTCTAAGTATCTTCTTAAATGCTGGTTTGCATAATTATATGCACATCTACTGAACCACAAGGACTCAATGGGGGTCGGTAATGTTCGTGCCATCCAAGATTTATTCGAAAATACTGAAAACAATATTGTATATGGTTTAATGTGCAATCATTGTTAGTCTGTCACTTTATGGGCAATTTAATTGTTTATCGTTTGTTTGATCAGCTGTGTTGTGTCGGTCATACAGATACTTCTGTCGTTCCCAAATTCTCAAGATATATCAGAAGGAGATATTTTAAGACTGTTTCGATTTTCCCTATCGACTTTATGTAAAGAATACTAATCGAATGGCGAACAAAAGTCCTTTCTAAAATACTGGATCCAATACTGGATCGCTTGTGTCAGGGATTGATTAAGATAATTGCAAAAATTCTGAAAACAAAAGAGTGCGGTACTAGCTTTAACGAACCTGAGCGCATTCGACTCTAGTTGAGTCTTTGTCGAAGGCAATTACAAACAAAGACACACACGACAAACAAAGCACCAATTAAAGCGTTGAATTTGCTCCATTTTGCACGAGTGTATGTCAAATGAAATTACTGTTTGCAAACTTGGATGTCGCGCCAAATATGTTTTGAACTCCGGTGATAAATGGACAACCTAAATGATATTGGCCTACAAAAGTAGGAGCAAATAAATCCAGGTTTAGGGTCAAAGTTTAATCTGAGTTTGATTGCAAAGAAGATAGTATAAACTTTTGATTTTGCATCATATATATATATATATATAATGCAATTGCACACTTCTTTTATGGTGAATATGTGTTCTACGTATCAGTGAACCTTATACTGACCGATGCAATAGGTTTACTGGCATATAAAATTTTATATTCAAAAGTCTTGAATTGTTTTATCGCGTGATTTAGATTTTTTCTATAAATTTTAACTAGAAAGATATTATTTATTTTTGTTTAGAATTATATAGATTCCACTTATCTTTCCTTTATGTGGTTGAAAATGGCGTGTATAATCATCAACTTGTGCAAATTTTATGAATATTTACTCATTCGGTATTTACTTTACAGACCAGGGGTCTTCAAACTCAAACCACCCTGAGGGCCGCATGAAGGCATTTTCGATTATCAAGGGCCGCACCACTTTTGTTATATCTCGTGATACCTTGTGACGCCAACCATTTTGCGGGCCACAGGATACGGCTTGGCGGGCCGCATGCGTCCGCTGGCCGCGTGTTTGAGACACCTGTTATAGAAACTGGTGAAGGGGTACTTTTTGTCATACTTTTTGGATGAACCTTCCATGGGGATAGATATTCTAACCAAGTGTGACGCAAAAAATATGAACACCAGTCTATACATTTTAAGTGATTTTGGATTGTTGCTACCGATAGTTATGTAAACAGAAGAAACGTTATATGTTTATTGTTGGGTTTTTTTAACGATGTTAAACATTTTCCAATTGATCATCCCAACAAATATCAAGCCCATAATAATGCGACAGATCAGCATCTAGAGTCTTCATTTTAATCATTGACAGCTAGCAGCGTATAACATGTTCAGGTAACGTTAGATGTGGGGCTTCGGTGTTCGCAGATTGACGACCAGTATACACATTAGACATAGTGCTCAAGTATTTTGGTTGCTAAATGCGTGATGTCAAACGGGGAAATTATTTACCATTTTTGTTAGTTAATAACTGTAAATTAGAGTCTGGTGCATGTAGAAAATTCATTTGCACATTTATAGTATTGTGCAGATGCGTTGGTAAAACTTTTTCGTATGCATGTATTACGGTGGACGTATTATGCTATGACCTTGTATAGCCCATAATTTTGTAATTGTTGGAGGGATTTTCATAAAACTTGGACAAGTTAAACTTGTCAAGCTGCAGTTTCAAGGTCAAGGTCACGGCAAGGGATTATATACTTTTGTCTTTGTCCAGACCATGCCTTGCCAACGAATTAAGATATTATAATGTTGCTTGTGTAACATATAATCGTTCCTCTTGCTGCAAGTTCAAGATCACAGCAGTGAAAAATTTAACCTTGACTGGTATCTTTCTTGACTAATCAAACAAGTGAGAGGATATGCAAAGGGGTACATGTCTCGACCTCCACTGGCATCTACATTCAGAAAGCTCTAATATATTAGCTTTTGTGAGGGTATATTTTTTCCAAAAAAAAGTTCAGTTGTGCAGGAAATAATATACTTTTTAAGGATAGTAGTAATCCTTGATTGTACAAGAATAATGGTGTGAGCTACATGTATCTAAGGCAGTTACATCTGTGGCTTCCTTATTTGCCCTCGTATACCACGTGTTTAAATACAGAACTGCTTATATATATATATATATATATATATATATATATATATATATATATATATATATATATATAAAGCAGACGTGCTTGTTTGTACTGTGTTTGCACATTGGCAAATGGAACATATGGAACATTGTCATATTTTATACCAATTAGTGCCAATAGCCAATATGCTGGAAAATATTTGTATTTTGTATTTCACCTGTACAAGATCCTTTCATTTCATATTTGTAATAAATTCATTTTTCTTCACCCCGTCAACACATTCCCAGCAAATCCGAACACATTTGTATGTTTTTGTATATTTCATGTTAATGTACAACGAAAAAGAGTACGAACATTTGCGTTCCCACGAAATTTTGTTCCCCAAACACTGCAGCAATAAAACGCAACAACTCGAAAGAAAGCCCAAACAAATTTGCTGGATAGATCACTTGTTTACGCATGCTCTTTAATTGGCATATCCATCCCTGTCATAACACTGACCAGCGCGTCTCATTTACAAGAATAACACGAGCAGATCACTACAGCTTTTGTATGCAACAGTTATGTCATGTGCTAACGTGACTGACGTGGAAATAAATGGATTTTATCATATTTATTTGTAAAACATTGATTAACTTTTAATCTATGTAATGCATCATCGAAAATGTAATACATCATCGAGTACGTGTGTAATACAATCATCGAGAACATGTGTAATACATCATCGAGAACATGTGAAATACGTCATCTTGAACATGTGTAATACATCATCGAAAACGTGTAACACATCATCGGAAACTACATTTCTAGAGATTTTGTGCAAAATTTCATGGGAGGGCAAATGTCCTAGAGTCATAACAAATTTTTTTTATATTTTTCTAATCCGCTCAATCGGTCACATTTCAGATGAAAATTTATACCACATCGGGACCAAAATTGTTTATATTTTAATATTTCTGAATATGTTGTAATATTTTTGTCCTGGAAATCTACATGTTTCAAGCTTCTAACAGCGAACTAGAGAACATGTCCTTCATTTTTCTTCATCAATTTGTAGTGCACTTTAAATACGCCTGTTTTCAAAATGACTCAAATCGATATCTGGCAATCAGGGACATTATATTTTACGAGAAGGTCGTATGCAGTTTTAGTTTGAATTTTATTGCATTGCTATTATTATTAATATTGGTGTTGTTCTTGGTGCTGCATTTTACATATTATCATGCAATAATAATAATACTGCTAATTAAATATTGTGGCATTTTCAACAAGCGTATTTTACAATTCATAATAGTGTATAATACGTGTATAGAGCTTTTCTTTAAACTATTAATGATACTATTTGATGAAGTCATTTTTCATTGCAGTTTTTGACTGTATCATTGTTTCTTGCAGTTGGTCTTTCAGTATTCCTTAGTTTATGTGACCAGGTGGTCATCAGAACTCTACTGCAGACTGGATAATTTGCGATACTGCATTAAATTTTTTTCTTTTTCAGTTACAAGTGTTTACAAAGATAGGAAATATATATTTTACAGGACTTATTGTATTTTTTTAAACATGTTTATGATTTTGTTGCCATAATTTTTTCTAATGTGCTTTTTTATAGATCGTAGATGTACATTTTATACTATGTTTTTTATACAATGTTTCCTGTAGCTGGAAGTGGACCAAAGATCTAGCTGTACATATAATCCTTAATTTTTTAGCTTGTTCTCTCTTTATTTTTATTGTATTTTTTCTCTCAAAAAAATGTTCGACACGAGTTTTCTCCTGTTTTAACAATGTTCGCATCACAACACGGCTTGAACCCATTGTATCATACTATAAAAGTAATATGTCCTGATGTTAAGAACAGGATCGCTATAACCTAGTTCTTAGGTGCCCCACCATTACAGTGCAGGGAGATAAAGTGTTACCCTTGTTCATGTATCCGTTGAACCGTCTGTCGCATCTTGGTAAAATTTGCGTTAAAGTCCGTTTCAGGCCATGTGGCTGGACACATATGTTTTATGAACATATTTCTATATTTCATAATAACTTTTTTAAATGGGTGTATTATGTTATGGCGTTGTCTGCCTGTCGGTTAACATTTGTTTGTCAGGCCTATAATTATATCTTTTGAACCACTGAAGATATTACAATGAAACTTGGCCAGATATATATCATGGCTAAACGGTGTGTAGCTTATAACAATACTGCTCCTGCCTCAAGCTCAATGACATAGTAACGGACAATATAATTATGTGACCTTTATCCATGTCCAGAGAATAACTCTTTGAATCAGTCTGAATTAGCCTAAAGCACACTATCTTTATCAGTTATTAAAATAGTGGAAAAAAATTTTTTTTCAGATTAGACCATACCAGCTTCTGAAAGTGCATTGAATCACAAAATATATAAAATGTAAAAACGTTATTCGCTCCTTTTTTAACATTTGACTTCTGAAGCCCAGGAAGTAATAATGACCATGCGGAGTTAGCAGTTTTTTTTATTGTTTTTTTTTATAGGTGAACATTTGAAGCAAGGCCAAGCTGTATACTCGGTAATGCAAATTACACCCATCTCAAACACTAAAGGGAATTAAATATTATTTCAACAATGCCCAAGATAACATAAGGTCTTATTTAAAGAGTCAGTAAAATTGGTTAGGAAAACCTGGGAAATTCTTTTTCTTTAAAAATCTAACCCTATGCAAAATACGAAACTATAAAGCGCCACCAAAGCCACACGACCTACCTCTGGATCAAGGTCACTGCTCGAGAATATGTAACTCTAACATTCACCCTTGTCCAGACTATAACTTCCGAACCACTGAAAATGTTTTAATGAAACTGTAACCAACCATATGACATGGCCAACATATCATAACCCTGCCCTCTGCCTAAAAGTCAAGGTAACATTTAAACCACTGAAGATATTTCATAGAAAACGTTAGCCTGCTATACATCTTGACTTGACAGTGGCCTATTTGCTTATCAGTGCCGCCATTTTCTAACACTGCAGGTAATGGGATGAATCTGACTACTGCTTATGCGTTATGATAACTGCAAGAAATGCCAAAACAAGTCACGGTGACTCTGTTTCACGTTTGTAGAGAATTTAACAAATTCGGAAAATAAAATACAATGACATATTTTTAGCTCTACAGGTCATACACCAGGAGAGCTTATAGGATGATATGTTGTCCGTCGTCTTTTTATATGTTAGCACAAGATTGTTATCGCTACTCCACCTACAATACCTGGAAAATTAGCATGAAACTATGCACTCATATTCATGCCATGCTCTAGTTGGTCCTAAATGAAAATGTTGCCGCTAAGACATCCAATATGGCCACCACAGCGGCCATGTTGAAAATATAGTAATCGCAACTCCAGTTCGTTGGATGGTCATATGGTCATATCAACATGAGGCAGTGAATAAAATGATATATTGTGATGTCTAGTTTGTCCTAAATGAAAATGGTGGCGATCTGGCATCCAGTATGATCGCCAGAGCAGCTATCCTGAAAACCTTGCTGTCACAATTCGTCCTGATCATAAAGTCATTTTTAAAGGGGGCTTTCGCCAGAAAACTTCTTAAGATGTATTGTTGGTCCTAAACGAAACTGGTGCTGATCTGATCTCAGTATAGCCTCCACAGCGGCTATCTTGAAAATCTTGTTATCGCATTCCTCCTGAATGGATGGTCAGATCAAAACGGGGTTGTCAGTAAAAGACTTCATATGATCTCTAGTTGGTACTAAATAAGAATACAATGGCGATCTAATGTCCAGTATGGCCACCAAAGTGGTCTGCTTGACAATCTTGTTATTGCGTCTCCTGAACGAAACGTATTATTGCGATAGGGTTATCAACAGAAGACCTCTCATGATGTCTAATTGGTTCTAGGTGACAATGTTGCCAACTGCGCATCCAGTATGGCCGCAATTCGTGTTACCTACATTCTTTGAGAATTAATGGTCGTATTTACATGGGGTTTTTACTAAACGGATTCTGACAATATCCTGAACGAAGATTATGTGGCTCAGACATCCAAAACTACTAACATTGTGGCCATCTTGAAAATCTTGCTGTCATTAATTTTCCAGATTGAGTGGTCATATCAGCATGGAGGTTTCACTGAAAGTCTGCTAACTGGCCGTAATTAAAAGTGCTGATGATCTGACTTCCGGTATGGCCGCCACAATGGCCATCTTTAAACTTTTGTTATTGCTACTTCTTCTAGATGGTTGATCATGTCGATATTTCGCTTTCACCACCCTATTTGGTTCTAAATGTAAATGGTCCAATCTGCTCTTGCCACCATGGCAACCATGTTTAAAATATTATCGTTATTCCTCTAAACCGGAAGGTCATATCAACATGGGGTTTCCACCAGAAGACGTCTTAACAGGCCTTATTGGTCACAAATGAAAATACTGCCACCTCAGCAGGATCTGAAAATCGGGTTATCACAGAAGATTATCAGAGATGGTTTCAACACTCAGCAGTTAAAAGGAAGATATGATCTTATCATGAATCCCTTTATAAACCGGCAGTTAGAAGGTCCCTTAAAGGGACTCTTGTTTTAAGTTTCTCTGCACTGTATACAAAATTAATCTTCATAGAGGGTAACATTGGCAGGCATGCGTAAATCTTTTTTGTGATAGATATATCTTTTTGTCT
Organism: Megalonaias nervosa; assembly: GCA_016617855.1. Taxonomy (NCBI): domain Eukaryota; kingdom Metazoa; phylum Mollusca; class Bivalvia; order Unionida; family Unionidae; genus Megalonaias; species Megalonaias nervosa. The sequence goes on along the minus strand of JAECUM010017553.1, from coordinate 22,571 downwards.
CCCAAAAAACCTTCCAACCTATATGCAATGTACTTTATACTGGTGTCACGATTATTTTTTAAACTTACTAATTATGGCATCTCATTAACAGAGTAAAGCACGTTCATCCCAATAATTTAGAACGGAAATATTGATCGGTTAAACTGCACATATACACACGCACACGGACAGATGACCTTTTGGACTGTAGGAAAGGGAAATTTGGACTTTTGAGAAGACATCTCTTATTAATTCTGGTACTTCTGAAAGCTAAATTTTGCTATTTTGGTTTTCGCAATCATTATACGCACATATAACTTTAGCATAATAGAACAAAACATTGAACATGTGAATTTTATTTCTTGCTTGAATATTACCATTCGAAACAAGTGGCATTATATATTAATGTTGATATTTAGTAAAGATTTGTATGTAAGACATTTACGATGTAAATACGAATTGGAGGTAATCCTGTACATGAACAATTTGCAATAAACAATTACAAGTTTCTTGTTTGTTTACTTTGCATCAAAAAATACTAATAGGGTCCTTTAAACACCTTGATCATTATTATCCGACGACAAATCGATGATGAGATTGAGGGTTAAGTGAACGAGTATGCTGCATCTACACAATTGTGCATGCTGGTTATAATTTCTTGAGTACGAGTTTACTGGGTATATACCAGTGTGCATACCCGTTGTAATTCTTTGAGTACGAGTATACTGCTTATACACAATTGTGCATACCGGTTGTAATTTCTTGGACTACGAGTATACAGCGTTTAAACGACTGTGCATACCCGTTTTACTTTCTTGATTATGAGTATACTGCGAGTAAATAATTGTGCATACCGGCCGTACTTTCTTTGATTATAAGTATACTTCGTGTAAACAATTAAGCATACCCGTTGTAATTTCTTTGAGTACATGTACTAGTATACTGCGTGTAAACAATTGTGCATACCGGCTGTAATTTCTTGAGTGTACGCATGACATGCTTGTTTACAAATAATATTTTACGACGTAGTGAACTAATATGCTGCTTCTTTGCAGAAAGCAGTTTAGAAAATTACTTTTTAAGACGGTGCCGGCAGGTAATACTGAATTAGTCCAACAATAATGCATGTTTAATTTACAATCTAGGGTCTCCAGTATGGAGAAAGAATATCAAGGTTAATATATTGAGCAATTTGGACACTGTATTAAGATTATTCGTTCTTAATTTTCGTTTAAGTTTCAGCTCTTAATATATCATTAAAACTGTGGTGTGAGCTGGTTTATGGTACAAATATTTTTTCATGGATATTCTTTGAGTTTTAATAATTTTCATCATTAGATTTTACAATCTAATGCAAAACCAGTGACAGCGATGTAAGCAATCGCCAAAAGCCCCACTTTACACACGTGACATCTTACATTCAAGCTAGAGATTTTAACTTTTCAAAATATTTCACTCCTCATTTTACCATCATCAACGTGAGGAAAGCTTTATATTAATTTTAATCTGAAATGTTAAAATACTGACGCACACCGAAATCTGCGAAACGCACTCTTTCACAGTACGTTTCAACACGTAAAAGCACAAGTGTATTGTCAAATAGCATGTATTGTGTGCGCGTCGTCAATACTAGTACTTGATCCTTGTACTTACAACACAGACTGGCTGACTGATCTTAGATTAACGTTGCTTTCGCGACGAGTTTCTGCCTGCATATCAGGCTATTAATTAATCGCGGGGGAAGGAAAGAGTGCCACATCGCCCGCGCATTTATGCACACACAGTGTGCTAATTAGTTTGTCCGTTTTCGGAGCATTTATGCTCCACGGAACATACGATGGGTGGGAATAGAAACACACATGCCCATCGTGTTAATCTCAATCTGCTGTTACGACGCTTATTGGGAACCACCCACTCAGCGCCACCCCGGTTCCGTGCTTACACGTTCATCTGGGCACCTGATAATTTAGACGAGTGGAAATAGTTCCACATTTCGTCATATAAATGTCCGAACGAGGAATGGAGGAGAGTGACTCGGCAAGAGGCGACAAGCGCCCACCAAAGTTAATGAAACGCCAGGTCGTACTCTTAATCAAATTTAGTCCAGTTGTACTAATGGACGATTTAATGTAACAATAACGTATTATCCACCTTTGCAATTAGTCAAATCCATAAAAGTATAACAAATTTCCTTAATTACTCTTTCCAGTTTTAATCTGAATATACAAAATGTACAACACAGACGATAATTAAAAACTTTATGTTGGAGAGGTAATGGGTTGGGTTTCACTGCGTGAGGACTTATCGAATATTTTCATTTTGGTTGGTTTTGCCTTATAGGGATCAATCCCTCCATGCTTATGCCCTAGTGTCCATTCCTTTTTTTTTTTTTTTTTCACATTTAGTTTGTATTACTAAAACATAGTTTCAAACTAAATTAGCAACAAAAATATACATGCACTGGCTTTTTTATTTCACGTTTATATGTCAAGGGATGCGACTCAGGTTTACGACAATTACTAATCTTGATAATTATCTCCCTTGGATGTTGTTATACTGATGACAATATTGATGAGAATACTTTTAAAAATAACACTATTTCGCAATTAGTGTTTCAGACGTATAAATAAATTAAAGGAAAGACAATTTTTAAAATAGTATAAGTTGTAAAGATTATCTGAAGCAGCATGCGTCAGATATTAACAGGAATAATGAATGTAACAGTGTCTGGAGCTGTGTTCTTCAACCTGATCTTGTGTAAATTAGCATCAGTTCCATCCTTCTTTTCATTAGTATTCTCCATCATTTGATTCTTCATCGTCTGTATTAAGTTTGTCACGTTTGTAATTTCTTTCACAAAAGTTATTATCATCCCCACAACCACCCCATTTTATGTTCCACCACGAAAGTGGATGGGCAAATTGTGGTACCCATGTGCGACAGTCATTATATACGTCTTCCGTCCGGTTAGGTTTCTAATTTTGATCTTTAAGGTACTGTGGTAGAGCATCCGTACTTCTGAACACATTTCTATCATTATTTTCGTTTTTAAAAAATTGCGTTATCATTTCAAAAAATTCAATTATGTTATTGGAATATTTGACGAGTTGTTGTCCTTGTTTAGCAGATCCAGAAAGTTATGGGCAGGTTACGAATTAGGCGGATGTGACACAAAGTGTGATGAATAGTCCCAGTGGGTTCTGTCTTAAGGATTCGCGGTACTGGTCATGTGGAAGAAGGAGAACCAGTCTAGAATTGGTGAAGATAAAATAAGGTTTGGATGGCCAGGATTAGTTGAAAATGAAAGTAAGACTTTAGTGAAAAGAATCTTTTGAGAGCTTACCTAGTTGTAACTCAAAAAAACAGTGACAATGTTTTACTGATGGAATTTCAGTACTTTTACAGACTTGAGTTTGGTAAACTCATCACTAAAGTTAGCACCTGACTCTTTATTGAGAAATTGAAAACACGTTTAAAACACTTGTAGATCCAGAAAATGCCGCGGCTCATTTGGTTTTCTCTACTCAGAAGCTGCCATCAAGGATTTGTCTATACTGATAAATATAGGTTTGATCGTGAGTATTCAGACATTTAAAGTTATTTAAATTTTAATATGGTGTTTGCATAGGTTTGCGATGTGAGCTAAATTAGTAGCAGGAGTCGCTAAATCCTACGGACAAACTTTGTAACATGGCGGCTAAGCTTCACTCTGTAGAGTAGGATGATGTTTCCTGGGAAAAATTCCTTACAGTCTAATAGAAAGTCACTCTGTTTTACAACTGAAAAGGTGGTTACAGTGTCATCTCCATACAAGTGGAAATCGAAGCATTTTCTTTACTTCAGTAATTAAGGCTACCATCCTAAATATGTACAAATATTTCACAATATTGGAGCGCAATGCACTTCTTATAACATAACTGTCAGACATTAGGTACAGGTGTTTGTCTAGCTAATAAATGGTACATAAACTGTGGACTTTGAGATGAAATCAAATTATAATTTTTCTTAGTGTGGACGAGCACACCAACGACTATATTAATATTTTGTCTGACAGATTAAACAATGCATAGTGTTTCTCATGAAATAATAGTAAATTATTTATGTAACAGGAGTTACAAAAGACTATCTAAAGCAATGCCACGTTCATATCTACCTCCCGCAATATTATGTTTATGGCTAGAACAAATAAATATAGAAAAGTCCAAAGGAACGTAAAAAGGCATTTTTCGCAGAACCAAAATAATCCTCAGATATTCCTCACCACAGGTGTATAAATCTAAATACAACTATGTGCCTTAAGTATTTTTCTAACGATTTATTTCCTTCTTATTTTGTTTCGACTTCATCAGTCAATCTAATCATTAATGTACAATGAAACCTACGAACCAACAGAGGTATGTACATATATACGTTGGTAATTAAAAGAAATGACGAAGAATAAAATGAATGAAATAATTAACAAACGAACGAATAATAAATGAATGTAAGAAAAGATAGACCAATAGGATAATTTTTAAATATATGAATTTACACACGACTGACAATAAACAAGAGGATAATAAAGGGCGATAACTTTTTGCAAAAGGGACATTTTAATTTTACTGAAACCAGGAGTGGATATACAATATACAAATTACCAGAATGAATGGAGGTTGCTGTTTAAAGTGGGGTGGGTGGGTAGGGAGTATTTACTATTTTATCAAACCAAACAATAATGCAATTATCATAGCCAATAATCACTAATCTCAGCAAATTTGATGACTTAAAGACTTTAAAAACAAGTCTTTATTTGTTCTATCGGCTAAATCTGGTTACTATTGTATCTTTGAGTGTGATTTTGTACACATTGATATGAATGTTATTTTGTACACATTGCTATGATATGAGTGTTATTTTGTACACACTGATATGAGTGTTATTTTGTACACACTGATATGAGTGTTATTTTGTACACATTGATATAAATGTTATTTTGTACACATTGATATGATATGAGTGTTATTTTGCACACATTGATATGAGTGTTATTTTGTACACATTGATATGAGCAAAGCACCGTAGTCGACATAGTAATGGCATAGTTTGGCGTAAGCATCACATTTTGTACACGTCAGTTTTGTTCTGTTTGTACGAAAACAATATGGTGGTACACGCCAGGTTTTGTGAGCAAATGACATCAAGTTCTGCTTATAGCAACAAGGTTAATTCATGCCCAACTCTAATACGAAATACTGGTTTCTAATATCCCAAGTCATTTGTCCCCTCCATTTTGATATATACTTTTATAACTTATGATTTAATATGACCCTGTAATCTCCTTTCTGATATAGACTTTGATAGCTTATGATTGAATATGACTAAGTTATCTCCATTTTGATACCGACTTTGATAACTTATGATTGAAAGTGACCATGTTATCCTCAGTCTAATATTTACTGTGATAACTTATAACTGAATTTGACCATGTTATCTCCTTCTGATATTGATTTTGATAACTTATGATTGAATGTGACCATGTTATCAGATTCTGATACAGTCTTTATGTAATCTCTTTTCTGATACTGACCATGGTAATTTATGATTAACAGTGACCATATTAGCATAGATTAAATCATCTTATAGTTATATCCACGTATGGATTGTAATTGCAAAGAAAAATATTTCAGTTAGAAACTAAACTTTCAGACTGAGATTGTGAGATGGTTTTAAAGTCTGAGATTCTGTCTCAAAGTCTGAGATTCTTTCGCGGTATACAGAGCTTTTGAAGTTAATTCTACTACAATCGAGATGGTGCTGTTACGTGTAGGCTCTTACAATAATAACAAGAGAAAAGAGTGAAGACAACAAGCTTTGTATATTTTAACAAAATAATTTATTTCCCTAGAAACAATGTAAAAATTGGAAAATAGGACTTACGGTTTGTGAATATAATCCAAAATTTAATCCTAAGAATGAAAAAATACAAGTCCTATCACTAAATAGTTCTATTAGAATCCAGGTTCGAATCTCGACCACGTACCAAAATGGAAGGCGATGACGTCAGATGTGGTCCTTGTACAAATATCAACAATTCCTCAATTGAATCACAGTTTATGTTTCCGAATAATTCCAGAATAAATTTTCACTGAACTTCTTTCTCCCAGAATTTATAAAACAGTACACTCGTTTGGTTTTCTAGAGAATAAATTATTAAATTCCAAACACAAATGAATTTCAAAAACAATCTGGTTTCAACAACAAAATAACCTTTCCAGCCATCTAGGTATCAAGAATACAACTGACTGACGAGCGCTCAGAAAGGGTTATATATTCACCCGAATTATCCTGTTCTCGCGAGACAGACTACGTGATCTAATAACACTTGAAATACGCAATAAGATATTTGCCAAATTGCATGTAGCCCTATCTAAGAACTAGACTATCACTCTAAAATAAATTTAAAAATAAAACATTGTTTATTCAGATTAACACGTAGGCCGAAAAGGACCTTGAAAACAGCCAATCGTATTAGCGTAGCCCTTACACTACCGCGGACCAAGGTAAACTAAAAATATTACTAATGTAATACCTTTTACGCCTTAGATAACAGAATTGCTGAAAAAGAATTTCGAATCCCTGCAATAATCATTACAATAAAATGTAATGAAACAAAAATAAAATACAAAAGAATTTTAAAACTTAACACACGAGCAATTTAATTACATATACGTAACACTTCCCCCCATAAAGAAAAAAGAAAGATTTATATAATACAGCTTTCTTTTTTACCATATGTAAATTATTCATGAGGTAAACAAAATTACATAAGAAAATTCTTATGAATTATATAAAGTGTATATGAAATAATATTTCTATACACGGGAAAGTGCATCTGCAATCAAATTGTCTTTTCCTTTGATGTGCCTGATGTTGAGATTATACTCTTGCAAAAACAAACTCCACCTTAATAATCTTTGATTTTTATTTTTCATCCTGTCGATGAAATTAAAGGGGTTGTGATCACTATACACAACAACCGGAGAAGGAGCTGAGCTAATGTAAACTTCAAAATGTTGTAATGCCAATATTAAAGCCAAACATTCCTTTTCGATTGTTGAGTAATTTCTTTGGTGCTTATTTAATTTCTTAGAGAAATAGCACACTGGGTGATCAATACCATTTCTGTCTTCTTGAATCAATACTGATCCAACCCCAACATCACTCGCATCCACAGACAATTTAAAAGACTGATTGAAATTTGGAGCGGTTAGAACCGGCGCACTCTTGAGTATCGCTTTTAATCTATCAAACGCTTCCTGACATTTTTCGGTCCAAAGAAATTTGTTTCTCTTACTTAACAAATTTGTCAGAGGTTCAGCAATATTGGAAAAATTGGAACAAAACTTTCGATAGTATCCGGCCGTACCCAAAAATCGCATCAGTTGCTTTTTACTGACAGGCACAGGAAAATCAGAGATAGCTTTAACCTTAGCATCAATAGGTTTAACTTTGTCCCACAATATGTCCTAGAAAAGTTACACAAGCACGGCAGAACTCACTTTTAGATAAATTGATTGTCAAATTAGCATCAGTGAGTCTCTGAAAGAATTTCCGAATCGTGGTTAGATGTCCTTTCCAGGTGTCGTTGTAGATGATGATATCATCAATGTAAGCATCACAATTATCTAGACCAGAGGTAATCATAGCGTTGAAAAGTACTTGGGGAACCCTTCATCCCAAAAATGGCATTACTTTATATTGATAGAGTCCATCTGGAGTCACAAATGCCAAAATTTCTTTCGCTCTTTCGGTAAGTGGAATTTGCCAAAATCCTTTCAGAAGGTCAAATTTGGTGAAGTACTTGGCATTTCCGATTTTATCAATACAATCATCAATCTTTGGTAATGGAAATAAATCTGTTTTTGTCACACTGTTCACCTTCCTATAATCAGTGCACATACAGAAAGTTTTATCCGGTTGCGGAACAAGTATGCATGGTGAACTCCAATCACTTTTACTGGGCTCTATGAAATCGTTCTCCACCAAATACTGAATTTCCTTTTTCAAGTATTCCTGTTTGAGAGGGTTCATCCTGTATGGGTGTTGTTTCACAGGTTTTGAATCTACAATTTCAACGTCATGAAAAATTTTGTTTGTCCTCGTAGGAATATCCGGAAACAAGTGCTCATATTCAAATAATAACTGTTTAAGTTCATTTCTTTCTTGTTGCTGCAAATGTAAAAAGTTTCTGGTCTAGATCTTTCATAATTTCAGACTTCCGAAGATTTGTTGCTCCAAGTTCAACGGTGTCCAATTGAATTTCTTCAGTTAAATCATCAGTTGGTGGGACAGGTACAACTAAATTAATTGTATGATTTACTTGGCTATCTCTTTCAATATACTAGTACTCATTAATTTATTTAGACTGGAGTACTATTGTTATAATTCAGCTCATTCATTTTCTTCTTTACTTTGTAAGGGCCGTAAAATCTAAATTGAAGAAAATTTTGAAGAATGAGCAAGAGAGAATGAATACTATTACAGGACTCAAATGTTCTCTCAAGTAAAGTTTTGTGAAACCATAGTTTCACTTTTGACTTAAATTGCGGGGTGCCAAATTCAAGCATAACTAGCTGGAAAATTCCAGACATGAAATTTGACCTTTGACCTGATGGGACAGATTTGGGAAGGCCAAACTGAGTGAAAAGCTTTATCAAAGCTTTTACTATAATATTCCTCAAAGGAATTGCTTCTGGGAATCTTTTTGACGCACACATAATGGTCAACAAATATTGGTTGCCTGACTTGGTCTTTGGTAAGGGACCAAGAGAATCTACCATAATTCTGCTAAATGGTTCGCCAAATGCAGGAATTGGTTGCAGATGAGCCTTAGGTATCTTCTGATTGGGTTTTGCTACCATTTGACAAGTATGACAAGATCTACAAAATTTACAAACATCACTTTTGATTTTTGGCCAATAAAAGTGAGTCAAGATCTTGTTATAAGTTTTATTTATCCCTAAATGACCAGCCAGAGGAGTTTCATGGGCCAAACTAAGTATTTCCTGTCTGTAAGATTTTGGAACTACAATCTGATAGTTCACTGACCATTCGTCATTAGCAGGTACCTCGGGAGGTCTCCATTTTCTCATAAGAATTCCATTTTTAATGAAATAACAGACAGGTACTTCAGTGGCTTCAGTTTCACTAATGGCCCTCTGAAACAAACAGGAGATCTCAGGATCTTTTCCTGTTCGACGACAAATGATTGTCGTTTATCACCCTGATTAGATAAAAGAGAATGAGTATTTAAAAGAGGATCACTGTGATCAATACCTTTTGATTGATCCGAATTAGAAGTGAAAGTGACCTCATCAAAAGCCTGACCAATATATGTGTCAACTAAAGGAATATTTTCCTTATCAACATCATTCTCAAGAGCTTTCTTTTCCATAGCTTTGGTAACTGCACAAGCTGGGTATAACTCAGGGTATTCTCTTTCAATAGGATCAACTTTCTGATCCAAAGAAGGCTTGTCAGTTACAAGTGAATTAACCACAACCTTGTCTCCAGCTAGGTCGTTGCCTAGCAGCAAATGAATGCCCTCAACGGGTAAGTTAGACACTATACCGACTGTCACAGGTCCTGAAATTAAGTCTGATGACAAATTTACAGAATGGAGAGGAACATTAACAAAGCCGCACTCTACTCTCTGAATGAGAACACTCTCATTAGAACAGGACTTCTCAGAAAATGGCAAAATACCTGATAATAAAAGACTCTGAGAAGCTCCTGTATCCCTTAAAATTTTAATAGGGATAGGATTGGCCAAATCACGCAAGAGTGATATAGAACCCTTCGACGTGAATGGTTCATAATTCTCCATAATAAAATCAGACTGGGGTTTATTAGACCCAACACATGTATTGCTTTCAGTACATGACTGTGACCTTGACCTCTTAGAAATAAGAGCATTTGGGATAGGTCTATCTTAATTCTGATGCCTATATTTCAATTTTTAGCAATCAGAAATGACGTGTCCTTTTATCTTGCAATAGGTACACGTAGGAATAGACAAGGATTTTGAATCAAGTTTATCAGAAGCTTGATTTTTAGAAGTTGTACCAGATTGATTTTTAGGAGGAGTTGTATTGGGCTGGAATACCTTTCTACCAGTAGACTGCTGGGTGAATGATTTGTCTACAACAGGAACTTTATGAGCTAAGGAGTACTTATCAGCAGCAAGAGCAGCATTTTCCAAGGTTTCAATCTCGTGCTCTTCAACATGATTCTTAATGTCACTAGGGACACAGTTCTTAAACTCTTCAAGTAACACAAGTTGTTTGATATTTTCATAATCATGTTCAACTTTCTGGGCTAAGCACCATCTCTCAAATAACTGTTCTTTTTCTCTAGCAAATTCAAGATAAGTCTGTCCAGCTTCTTTTTTATAGTTTCTGAATTTTTGCCGATAAGCCTCAGGGACTAAAGCATAACCCTTTAAAATGCACTCCTTAACAAAATCATAATCAGAACTCTGTTGTATTGACAGGGATGCATAGATATTTCGGGCTTTGCCGAAAAGTACACATTGCAATAATTGAGTCCAATTCTCCCTAGGCCATTTCAAATTTTCAGCAACTTTTTCAAAATAAATAAATTATTTGTCTACTTCCCTTTCGCTAAAAGGGGGAACTAACCTGATATTTCTTGTAATGTCAAAATTTGAATTTGTATGTGAAGTGGAAATGTGCTTTTCACTTGCCAGCTCAAATTCTTTCATTCTAATTTGAAATTCCCTTTCATCCTTCTCTCTTTGTAATTGCATCTGTCTCTCTCTCTCCTCTTTCTCAAATTGTAATTGTTTATCTTTCTCCCTCTCCTGTCTCTCTCTCTCCTTCTCTTCTAATTGTAATTGTTTATCTTTCTCCCTCTCCTGTCTCTCTCTCCTTTTCTTCTAATTGTAATTGTTTATCTTTCCCCCTCTCCTGTCTCTCTTTGTCCTTTTCTTCAAATTGTAATTGTTTATCTTTCTCCCTCTCCTGTCTCTCTCTCTCTCTCCTTTTCTTCAAACTGCAATTGCAATTGCTTCTCTTCAAATTGCAACTGCATTTGTTTCTCTTTTTCTTCTTTCTGAAGCTCGAGCTTCCTTAACTCTACTTCCATCTTATATTTCACTTTTAGTTCCATTACCTTAATGTCAGTGTCTGTCACAGACTTACTGACTGATGCGAAAACACTTTTATCAAAAATATTTTTCCCCACCAAATATTGGGTCAAAATAGTTTTAATTTCTTGTTTCGTTAAGGAAGATTTTGGTTCAGAAAGATCGTACTTTCTGACAAGTTCAAGCAACTCATCTTTTTTCAGATTATCCAACTGCTCCTGAGTTGGATTAGAAAGACATATTTCCACTTTTGATGACATTGTGAATGAAAGCCTGTTGTTTTCACTAAAGATTTCAAACAAAATGTAAAATAGTACTTGGGATTTAGAGACTAGGGGAATTTAAATTTCAAAATACAATTTTCTGAAATATTTAACCAAAATTCATATATCCCAAGGACGAGCACCCAATTTTCTCCTGTTACGTGTAGGCTCTTAAAATAATAACAAGAGAAAAGAGTGAAGACAACAAGCTTTGTATATTTTAACAAAATAATTTATTTCCCTAGAAACAATGTAAAAATTGGAAAATAGGACTTACGGTTTGTGAATATAATCCAAAATTTAATCCTAAGAATGAAAAATACAAGTCCTATCACTAAATAGTTCTATTAGAATCCAGGTTCGAATCTCGACGACGTACCAAAATGGAAGGCGATGACGTCAGATGTGGTCCTTGTACAAATATCAACAATTCCTCAATTGAATCACAGTTTATGTTTCCGAATAATTCCAGAATAAATTTTCACTGAATTTCTTTCTCCCAGAATTTATAAAACAGTACACTCGTTTGGTTTTCTAGAGAATAAATTATTAAATTCCAAACACAAATGAATTTCAAAAACAATCTGGTTTCAACAATAAAATAACCTATCCGGCCGTCTAGGTATCAAGAATACAACTGACTGACGAGCGCTCAGAAAGGGTTATATATTCACCCGAATTATCATCCCGTTCTCGCGAGACAGACTACGTGATCTAATAACACTTGAAATACGCAATAAGATATTTGCCAAATTGCACGTAGCCCTATCTAAGAACTAGACTATCACTCTAAAATAAATTTAAAAATAAAACATTGTTTATTCAGATTAACACGTAGGCCGAAAAGGACCTTGAAAACAGCCAATCGTATTAGCGTAGCGCTTACACTACCGCGGACCAAGGTAAACTAAAAATATTACTAATGTAATACGTTTTACGTCTTACATAAACAGAATTACTGAAAAAGAATTTCGAATCCCTGCAATAATCATTACAATAAAATGTAATGAAACAAAAATAAAATAAAAAAGAATTGTAAAACTAACACACAAGCAATTTAATTACATATACGTAACAGTGCCAACAACATTTTCCTAAAACAGTCAAAATATCTCAGCACAGGGTGGTATTTAACACCCATTTTATACAGATGTTGTTTCAATGTTTCAATGAAATGGACAATTACTGATGAAAATACAAGAAGTTGTGTGACCTTGTACACTATCTTGAGGAAATGAAAATAAATGTCGTCTTCTCTTTTTGACAGACTTAAAATAATGAAAACCTTTGACTCTGTCCAACGTGACTTTTTAAAGATGCTCAGAAATCTTTTAACTTTGGAGAATCCAATTTTACTAGTATCTTGTAGTTTGCAATAAGCCAAGAACGTTTTGTCATTAATTAGACATTTATCTCCAAAGTTTATTATATAGAGCGGCTGTCGCCAGGGAGATCTTTTTGCTCCCTACGTAATTATAATAGGAATTGATCTTCTTACACTGGACCTATAAAAGGTAGGCAAGGATTACAAGTATTTTCTATAATGAAAGGGAGTTAAAAATTAGGGAAGTATGTTGATGATGCTTTTCAATCATTACATAGTTTTTCACTGTCCTTCAACACAACCATGCATATGTTTCATGGCTCTGCCTCGGTATCAGGGCTGTACTGTAACATTTTTAAATCAAAAGCTATCTGGATAGGAAATAAAACATTTTTAAAATGAAGCCAGATCTCCAGAAAGTAATATGAACCGATCATCGTCCAAGTTTAGATCACTGATAGTAGTATCCTCTTTCAACCTGGAGGATATGTTAGACTTTAATTATTCATCGAAGTTGAAGGAAGTAAACGAAAACTGCTTGACCTGTTGAGCAGAAGGAATTTATCCCTTTTATAATTACATTAATAAACTCCCTGGTTTTGCCATTCATCTCTTTTCAGCTCTTCCAAATCATCCATCCCATATAAACTCACTTGAATAAATCATTTCCCCAGCTAATTTTGGACGGTAAAACTACAATAAGGTTTGCATAAATACATGCACGTGTTTTGTTCCAACAAAAAGGAATCGAAACAGTACAGTGAGAAGCGGCACCTAGCGGCTAATACACGTGACTATGTTCACATCACCGCATATCGCACCCAAGAAATGGAACAAGGTCGTTGGTAAGGTAGATAAGGATTAGAGTTGTATTAGAACTGATTCGATAGACAACCGGACTTTGGCGCTGCATACCACCCCCCAACACACACACACACACCACCCCAAAAATCGAAAATTGAGAGCACATGAGCTCGTATTGTTGCTTACAAATTCACCTATAAATCATGCATGTATTTTATAATACTACAGACTTTAGCACGATGCTTTCCTGAACAAACCAGACTGGACAATCGGTATATATCTGGTGATAAGACTATCGTTTTGCATTGGTGGGCGCTGCAAGAGCTCACTTGTAGTATTAATTAAAATTCGGATGTGTGTGTGTGTGTGTGTGAGAGAGAGAGAGAGAGTAGAGAGAGAGAGAGAGAGAGAGAGAGTATCGTCTTGCCTGAACATCAACCGCCGTACCTTCTCGACTAAGCGCACATCTCCTAAAAAGGATGGAACATATTCGTGAATGCATGCAGACAGGATGAAATTATATACCAATACATGGAAACAGAACGATCCTACAGCAATGCAACAATCGTAAAATTATATACCAATACACGTAGACAGAACGTTCCGATAGCAATGTAAGAACCGTATAAGTGGACTGGTGACGTCGCATACAAATAACACGCTGACGATAACTCACTTTGGTCAATTTCAATAAAGTAATAATGCAGGGATTTACAAATCAACTTGCCCTACTACCGGGACAAGCTCCAATTCGGTTCAGGCAAGCTCAGATTTGCAAAAACAGCCCGAGGGCAAGTCCACAAAATTGAGAGAAGAATACAAGGTACATGACATTTTACTGAACGTCGGCGTGTGAGTAAAAAACAGTAAGTCTGTGCGAGCTAATTTACCGACAAGGGGTCGTGTTCAGTTCCTAATGCTCTACGTTCTTTAAGTTTTTAACCTTGCGATTTCGCCACAGTACATATGTCGACACCTTTATGCGTTTGTCTGTAGCGCATTCTTCTTTAGTCCGAATTTCCTCTGATCCTTGACACCCCATTTTTGATATTTGGACATTTATATTGGGGTGTAGGGTCAGAGTTCACTGCCTATCGAAAAGTTGGAATTCGCCGACACCATTTAGTGTCGACATAGGGTAGCCGTTTACTAGCCGGCCTAGCAAACTTTAACGACCGTTCATCGAGATATACCTGCATGAAATCGATAGGAGTATAATTTATTTTCTCAGAAATTGCGAGTATAGCATTCTTTATATCTTTAATCCGCTGCCGGACGAGATGAAACTACAGCGTTGATGAAATTTGACCTGGAACTCGCCATTTGCATTCCGAATCACATGACTACACAAATCTCGCAACCTACATGTCAATGACAACAGAGGTCCAATAGTCGCGTGATATCAACAATAACCATTTCCAAAGTTGTTGTACATATAACTCTAAAATATTAATTAAAACTCACGCAATATTTATACATAAAGCAGCAGGCAGGGGGAACCCTATAAATTGGTTTCGAGCAAGTTTTACAAAAATAAAGGTTCCTACAGGGGCTGAAAAAATAATGTCAATAACTCTAAACCGAACCTCCTAACTTTTATTATTACCAAAACGGATAATGTTAGCTCATTTTTGTTATTTTATTTTTGACTTTTTGTTTTTTATGTTATAAGGCGTTTAGTTTACTCGCCGGATCACTCAATTTTTGTCGGCCACCCTGCCTGCTGCTATAATTTAAACAATTATTATAGATATTATTAATATGGTTGTTATCGGAGAACCTCATTCAGCTAGATTAGCAAGAGAACGACTAGAAGCAATTAGAAAATATTTACCTGTTCGTGATGCTGTCAAGCAACAATTACAAGAACGTCAGGAATCTCATGTTGAATTTGAAGAGGATACAAAACAATTATTTAAACCTATTACAGAGACAACTAAACCTCTTCTTCCTGTTTTAGAGAAAACTGTTGAAGCAACTGGAAAAATAGCAGAAAGAACTAAGAAAACAAAAAAGATTCTACGAGAACTTCCAATAGAAATAACTGCTGCTCAGCCACCGAGGGATACACCAGAATTAATTGAAGGTGATTCGAGTGTTCCCCTTGTTAAACCAAAAACATTAAGAAAAAAATATGAAAAAAAGCCAGTAACCAAACTTTCCGCACGGGGTCTTATATTCGTTAGTGATGATCCTATTGGAGTCGCTGCTACAGGATACGCTTTTCGTGATCTTTTTTTAGATCCGGATACTCCTGATATTCCAAGAAATAAATGGATTTCTTTTATATTTCGAAACGTTAACAAAATAACCAAAATTACCGGTAAACATCGAGATAATTTTAAAGAATTTGAGGATGATGTTAAAAAATATGAAAAGGAATTTATTCGTATCGAGAGTATTGATCAGAGAGAAATATTTGAAAGAAAATTAAAAGAAATAGAAGAAAAAGAAGAAGAAGAAGAAGAAGAAGAAGAAGAAGAAAGAGAAATTTTTTATGAAGAACAACAATCACCATCGCCACCACAACAACCACCACTAATACGAGCACCACCACTACCACAACAACCATCATTATCATTACCACCGCCATTACAACCAACACCAGAGGAAGCAGCAAAAGGACGAGAAATAAAAGGATCAAAATATTCAGCCTCACAGAAAATTCTGGAAGAACAACAATCATCTGAACCTGCGAAGGAATTAGAAAGAGAAAAGGAAATTAAAAGATTAACTGGTAATGCTAGATATTATAAAGAAAGAATAGATAAAATGAGAAAGAAAAAATTCTACTTTTTAGAACCCTCAAAATCAGGAATTGAGAGTTATATTAAATTACTAATGAAAATTAGAACCAAATTATTTGAATTAAGAGTACCAGAATCTGAAATTGATAAAGTTATTCCAATATCCTATTTAAGTGTTATTGGAAGCGGTTTCTCTACTGGAGGTGATTTTACTCTATGTCCTAATAACGTTCTTTCTGACGTTGATCGACTAGAAATACTCATCGGAGGAAAACGATCTGGTAATAATTCTCCAGAAATAATTAATGAAGCGGCCGATATTTGCAGACGATTATTTACCGGTGGTATCATGGACGTTGATGTTTATCAGTCTCTTATTAACGAAATTGCCGATGACTACTACAGTGACTGAGTACGTAATTAAATACAATTACTATAATAAAATGATCGTACATAGTACTCAACGTGGACCAACTATGGTCAGAGTAATAAACTCACGATTACCAGTATACAAAACAACCTACAGAGATGGACTAGGTGATGTTGTTCAGGGTCTATTTAGAAGGATAGCCCCAAAAGCAATACCGATCGCAAAGCAACTGGGAATGAAAGCTATTGATGTTGTTCGTGAAAAAGGTATTGGTGCTGTTGGTAATCTCGCTGGTAAAGCATTTTCAGCGATCAAAGATAGATTAGCACGATTAATACGACGAAAACCTCAACCACCAATAAAATTACCTAGTACTGAAGTAATGCCTCCAAATGTCAGTAAAATAATAAATCAAGTTGCTAATCAAAAACTAGCAGAGTTGGCTGATGTACCAATGTCAGAAAAAGAAAAAATATAACCGCTAGTCTGATAGCAGGAAGTGGTCTTCGTTTTAGACGATAATAATTATAATAAATATGTTCAAGCGCATATCTGATACAGCATTTGACATGGACGCACCAGTACTCAAAGATGAGTCTGTGCGTGATTATCAATATTATTCTTATGACGCTCGAATTCCAGATCAGCGTGGACGAATTGAACTACAGGTTCAGGATACAAGTAGGTATTATCTACCCGCTGAGGTTTTTATTGAGGTTGAAGGTAGACTTTTAAAAACAGATAATACAGATTATGGAATTGCTGCTCGGGTTGGTTTTGTTAATAATGGCATTATGGTGTTATTTGACAGCGCTACGTATATGATTGACGGAAAAAATATTGAATCAATCCAGAAAGACGTTGATGTTGCAACAACAATATTGGGTCTTGTTAGATACAGCGACGATTATTCAAGATCAGCTGGTCCATCAATGATGTTTGCCAATGATACAACTGATCAGCCCGAACATAGAAATGTAACACTAAATGCAGTTGGGGATACAGTTGTATCAATGAATGAAAATTTCAATTTGGGATTTGCGTCACGTCGAGCAATGCTTAACGAAAATGAAAGGTTTTCATGTGCGATTCCACTATCACATATATTTGGATTTTGCAGAAACGTCAGAAAGGTTATTTTGGAGCCAAACATACGGTTGTACTTGTAAGAAAAGCCACGGACGATGATGCAATATGGCACCCCGCTGGTGTTGATGCTGCTGCAACTGCGGCACTTCATGGTAAAGTAGTATTAACCAAACTTTCATTATGGATGCCGGTGATGACTCCAACAGTACCTGAAGAAGAACGTCTACTCTCTTTTATGAATCAAGGTGGTAAATCAGCGTTATCATGGTTGACAGTGACCACAGATGCTATCCAGAGCAATATTAATGGTTTATTTACATGGCAAATAGCATTACAACAAGGTGTTTCTGCACCACGACATATATTTATTGCATTTCAAGATAATGCACGATTAAACAATCAAACACGTAATACAATGACATTCGACAATCTTGGTGTTTCTGAAGTATCGCTGAGGATAAATGGACATCAAGAACCATCCGAGGATATATTACTGAATTTCGAGCAAAATCATGTAGCACGTGTATATCATCGTCTGATGACGTTCATGGGACGTGATCAAAATATTGATACTGGTTTGCAAATATCACAAAGAGATTTTACAACATTATATCCGATTTATTACTTTTCACTCGAACATTTAGATTTAACCAGACAATCAGTAGTTGATATACACTTTCGAGCTCGTGTGACACGACCAGTAGCTATTGCTAATTATAGAGCAATTGCTGTTATACTCAGCGATAAATCAATGTTACTTGAAGGTGTTGGTGGACGAATGAGAGTCGTTGATGCTCCAGTAGAAAACATGTAATTAGATCGTTTATGAATATTATAATGTCGTATAATCACGTTAGTGTTAGCCTGACTCCTGGTCAGATTAAAAGGATACAATCAGCATCAAAAAATAACTGTGGATTAAAAATATTGCTAAAGAAAGAGCAGATGAGCGGTTCAAATAAATTATCTCTTACGGAACGTCAGCTCAGGCATTTCAATGAAGCCAAAAAATCAAATAAAGGTACAAAACTTAATCTTTCTGCGGATGCTATTAAAGACATCATTAAGACGGGTGGTATATTTCCACTTCTTGCTGCTATACCAGCATTAATAACCGCTGCAGCCCCAGCTGTTGCAAAAGCAGCTGCATTAGGTGCCGTTGGAACCGCTGCTGGAATGGCATTAAAGAAAGCAACAGGAAATGGAATCAAAAAAAGGGAAGGGGTCTAAGATTACCAGGGACTCCACATTCATGGTACGGAAAAGGCCTAAGATTACCAGGGACAGTTTACTAATATCTCCTATGTCCAATTTTGATTTACTAGATGCTGCTAAAAATTAAAAATAAAAAATTTTAGAGGAGTTTTTATGCGCGATCAATTACCGAAACAACCAAATAACATTGAAACAGGTATTATTAATCTCGATGAAAATTCTGGTCCAGGCACGCATTGGGTCGGATATGCAATTGATCCACGTGGAATTATTTATTTTGATTCATATGGACTAGCTCCACCAAAAGAATTCTTAAAGTATATTAGCGGCTATCAAAGTACTCCAATATGGTATTCAACGTTACCAACACAAACATTAACTGATCCACCAATATGTGGTCGAGAAGTACTTAACGTACTTGATGCTATATCAAAATCAACAAAACCACCTCACAAAGTTGTACATGAATATACTACGACGTCACATTTAAACAGACATTAGTAAATATAATGGTAGATATTTATGGAAGATCTTCTCGTGGTAAAGGTCATAAGCAAGCTGATTTATCTAAATATGCAACTCTCGATCAGCTCAGAAATGAGATTGATGATTAATTAAACATAACCAGTGTGGATCAAAACGAAGTAGTTGTTTTTCAGGATAAAGAAGGACGATTAAAAACTAGTAATATACAACTACCAGATGTACTTATACGAGTTCCTAATGCGGTTGTTAATAATGAAGTTACTTTTACTGATCAGGGTAAAATACAAGATTCCGGTACGTCAGTCAACGATTATATTAAGAAAGATGGTGATTCATTTACAGGTAGCATTATTATGAATCAAAATTAAATTACAGGTCTTGGAAACCCAACCGCAGATGAAGACGCCGCAACAAGGAAATATGTCGACGATCAAGAATCTAAGTACGTATTGGCCAACGGCGGTATTATGCGTGCATTTCTTAATATGAATAATAATGGTATTAATAATCTTAGAACACCGGAATATGATTTTGATGCTGCTACGAAAAAGTATGTTGATGATAAGGAAATTCCTATTTCAACTTCGTTAAAAACAATCAGTGACGAAATTACTACACTTAGGGCTAATTTTCCTAATCACGTACAAACTTTTCTAAATTTTCGTAGAAATGTAAACAAACCCTTTAAAGAATTTTTTGGGGAACAACCAACCGTTGAAATAAAACTAGCTGACATTAACAAGAAACTCAACGACATTGTCAGTGGAATACCTAATATTGTTCAAAACAACTAATCTGATTAAAATTCTACACGGACAAATTAAAAATATCGTGTACACAGTAGCATCAGGATCATCAACATGGACACCACAAAATAATACACTCGAACATACCGCAGAAGTAACTGGGTTATACAGGTTATCTATATACGATTCGGAAATTAATGCGGCAAATTCATTATCACCGAATGTATATCATAATCCTCTATTGGTGATGCTAACCAAGGACATCAAAGAAATCTTTACGTTAATATCAACGGAAATACCTCCGAGACGTTACTGGTGGTGCCTAGAATTTGTAGCTGAAACTTAATTAAATGACGTTGTTAGTATAATGGATCAACCTCAGTCTCGCATTGACGTTCAACGTTACAGATGCAATCAGGTATGTGAGCGTCTCACTAAACTAAATAATTTTATCGACTATTATAACATAAAAATAAAAAAATACAAAAGACGTATAGTTGTCATCGATGTAGTTGTTTACTCGGTGTCTGCTGTTATTGCTGGAACAGGATTATTATTATCAACATCGACGATGACAGCACCTACTGTTATAACCATTATTGTTTCAGCATCAACGACTATTGCTGGAGTTCTCGGTATTATAGCCAAAAAGATAGATACCTGTACAAATGCTAAATTGCACGATTATATGATTAAATTACATACAGTGGCAGAGGAATGCTCTAAACTATCTTTGTATATTTCTTCGTGTATTAGTGATGGTGAAATATCCGATACTGAATTTGCGATGATGATGAAAACCTATGATGACGTTTTTAAGGTGATCGCTAATGATTTTAATGAATTAAATAACAACAATAATAATAATGACAGACAGGGAGTTACTTCAGCAGATCGTCACTAATACAACTCCGTCAAAAACTACTATGATATCGTTAAGTTCGACCAATCCCGAGTTTAGTGTCAATTTTCCAACATCAATTCCTGCAAAAGAAATAGCATTAGCACAGTTACGGGTTTATTATAGCTGGCCAAATATTAGATCAAAACCATTTGGTGGACTACAGCCAAATAATTCATTAATATTCACTAATAAAAATAAACCAGATGGAACTCCTGATTGGCAAGTAGTTGCTATTCCAACGGGCAGTTATCAAATAGAACAGCTTAATGATGAATTCCAACGCAGAATTAAATCTATTACAGGAAAAGAATCAAAAATAGCAATTACTGTTTATGAACCAACACTATCTGCGGTTATTGAAATAAATTCCCCTGATTACTCCGTAGATATTTATCAAAGTTCGATTAGATCAGTGTTAGGATGGCCTGATGTTCCACCTGTTTATAATGGAGTTTCAGAACCAAAAATAGAAGAATTTAAAATGAGTGAAGAAAAATTCATTAAAGATCCAGAATATCGAGGAAAACAACCATGGAGTAATACAAGATTTGGATTTCCAAACGAAGATAGATATTACTTTACCGATTTTGACGGTAAAAGAATCCCCAAGTTGAATAAAGCATTATTTATTGTTAACACAGACACCAGGACGAAGATTAGTTACTATGCTGTTGATGTAAGATTTATTAAACATTTTTTAGATACTCTTAAACCTGAATACGATAAAACGTTTAATGATTTAAGAAATTTACTTATTTCATTATCACAACATTATAATGAAAGTGTAAAGCAGCAAATAATCGAGTCAATAAAACATTTAAATGGTATCTTATTCGATTTATACATCGTCAATCGAAGTACTATAAACACTGCGACTAAATTCGATGGAAATCGTTACACAAATCCAGAATCTAAACAAGTATTTCTTAATCATTATAAAATAACAGAAAAAGATTTACGAACATTTGTTATACCAGATTTAAATAACGCTGAAATGAAGAAATCATTAAGTAATCTTATTGAAGAATATTATCCGGGAGTAATTGAATCGTGGAAAAAAATAGCCCCACCGCCGGTTATACTAAAACACAATAACAACCCCTTTGGTGCCGGTAGACATATATCGCCAGGTATTGTAAATATAACATCAGTTATTGCAGTCAATCTGGTATGCGATATTATTGAAGGTAGCTATCAGGTAGATCTTTCTAAATCTAGCCAAGCTCAGCAAGGGTACATATTATTCAGTTTTAGTTCGTTAGTCCCACCAGGGTGGTTAATTGTAATTGAACCAATTAATCCCGTTTACCTGCGAGTTCATAATCCATTTCTGACAAGAATACACTTTAAACTTACAGACCAAAAAAATAGAATTCTGGACACGAGGAACGAAGAACTGAATATAAACCTGTATGTACGCTCATAGAGCGTTATCATAATGCGTTTTTATAACAAAAAAAATATCCGGATATTATTCTTTTGTTTACATAAAATCCGT
>JAECUM010017552.1:0-40591 GCA_016617855.1 Megalonaias nervosa | reverse complement strand
ACTAATGTATTTTGGTTTTGTAAAATTTTGCCATATATAATAATAAAAGTCAATAGATAGAATGATGAGTAATTTCAACGTTTGGTTACAAAATAAAAGTTCTTGACACGCATTCATTGTCTCATGGACCATAAATTAAGATTATCGGTGTCGAGGTACCTAATGAATGACCTTGACTCTGACCGTTTGCTTTCTCCATAAACTTAAATTTTCCTTCCACCATTAATGAGCAAGATATGTTATTGCGTTTCTTTGTGGTGTTATGCTAATTTCTCGTGTAATCACCGATTTTATCACCAGGAATATATCATAGCTGACAGGTAGTGCTAACTCTACATTACTATTTTCAGACTCGCGTCATTTGCTTGCTCCTGTTCATTGTAATAAAGAGCTGGATCTAGCTCGAGTTATTCACGCAGAAATTTTTAATGTCTCCAGAAACATAACAGAACATGGAAATAAATTTCATCGCGTAAGTTGCCCATGAATTTTAATTTGAAGTTTTATTTGTTTTAGTCACATATTTTGCATGCTGGTAAATCATCATCTGATCCTTGGAGACCGGAATACAATTTCTAGATTTGTAATAATTTAATTTTCTTAAACACTTTAAATATAATCCACGTGCTCATGTGGGTAAAAGATCTTTGATTTGCTAATCTCCGTATAATGACTCGGAAAAACCCCACAGAATTTGCCGAAGTAATGCTAAATAGGAAACGGTCTCTGGAACTTCAATTTATGAAATGCATCTAATAAATTCAACGTTAAAGAAAGCGAAATATGTCATGTATATAAAACCATTCATCAGTCTTAAATATTTATATTAAATATCTCAAACTATTAAATGTCGAAATTTTAATTAAAAGAGATTATCCTATTGGACTGTTATCATAATCTCAATTAATATAATATTTCACATTCCTGCAGTTATATTACGTTTCCGATATTAGCCATTAACCGTTTATTTCAAAATGTGGCAAAGGTCCATCTGCTTTTTCTTTGTTTAGTAAATCTCTGGGGACAGTCTTCGCTGAGGAGTTGGTGCACCAGACATGGATACATGATTCATCGCTTTCTTATATAGGCATGGACGTTTAATTTAAATATCTCAGAAGCTGGTTGTAAACGTCATAAAAATGTTTTTATTATGATTCATGCAGCATATTATATAAAATATGTAAACACTAAAACCAGCCACAGAACAGATGACTAATTTCTGTATATTTTTAAAACTATTAAACCAAAGATTGCCTATCATAAATGATTAATTATGTAATTGTGTAATTAATCTGTATGCTATAGAAAGTCAAACGTGGATAATTTAAACATGTATACATACGACGTATTTTCGCTAAACCAACTGTCTGAACATAAAGATAAATTTCTGAAAAATATTCACATTCTCCATCCTATAGTAGAACAAGTTGTTTATTAAAAAAAATAAAATAATGAAAGATTCCACTAAAACACATAATAACGATTCACACAAGACCTTTCGGTAGAAACTTAATGGGAAATTTAAAAAAAAAATCAATAGGGATTCGGAAAGACTTCGGCTGTTTGAAAGAGACTAAAATATGCATCCGATATTTTTGGGCGCGGTAATTTACAGAAAAATTATACATTTTGTTCCCTGGAAATATCTCTGCAACCCCGCCCCCAAAAAAGCAATTAATCTTTTCTGATTACCTTGACTATTTCTGCGATTTGATTGACTGTCGAATTGACCAAAACGGTACAAATGAAAACAGTTCGATCATTTGCATCTTCTCGAACAATCTTTACTGCGTAAATAACGATAGTGATCAGAATGGGAATATTAAAAACCAAAACAAAACAAAACAAAAAAGAAATCATTGGAAGATTGACCTCGAAGTTTAGAATAAATTAATAGGCTGGTACCTGTCTCTTCTTCATCCTTTTGGCCTAATAGCCGTGTATTGCTCTGAGATGCTGCGTCGTTATAAATGTGTGTTACACATTTTTCTGGATCACATATCAACTAAATCCTCATTCTCTACTTTTTTATTGTCTAGTTTGAATATATTCGTGATTTTGACGCGTATATTCTGTGTATGTTTAATTTTAACACATGTAAACTAGAATACCTGTACGTTATAGCACTAGTACACATACGATGTTTCATCTTCAGTCTGCTTGTGTAATGTTGTAATAACTGAAGTAGTAAAACATTTGGTGATTCACACACACACACACACACACACACACACACACCCCAATTAATTTTAAACTTTGTCTTCTTGTGGAGGCGTGGCCATCAAAGTTCTATATGTCAGTAGGAATCAATCGGCTGTTTGAGAATCATCAATCATTTAAGTGTTGTTGATGTTGCCCATTTTCATGTATGCATGTTTCAGACAAAGCTGATGTTTTGTCTGTTTTCTCTCTTTTGTTCCATTTGTTGTATTAATAATAATCACTTTAATTTTATTTCCACTATGACCAAGACATAGAAGTGTATTGCCAATTATTTTACTATCATTTGTTTTTATAAATATAGAAAACATCGAGATAAAAGCAAAATGCATGCTCTGAAAGGAAACCAACAATAAGCTGCTTTCCACGGTTCCACGGACCGCCTTCTTCAGTCAGATGTAGATTTTATAGAGTCTGCGCAAACGAGGGGTAGATTCAGAAATACTGTTGGGATGGGGGCGTCAACAAGTAGCCGAAGGATATGTGAGACGGAAAAGACCCGGAAGGTCCCGCAGTGTATGCATTTAAACCGCCTAGCTGCAAAGGAAACGCATTCCAGTAATAACATACCGGTTATTTCACGCTCATTTTAGGAGTGGTGGGGGCGTGTGCCCCCCGCCCCCATCTGCCCTTGAAATAGGACACTTTATATGGTCGGGTCAAAATAGATTTGTGTAAATTTGCATCGTTATTGTTAGCAACCAATATGAGAGGCGACACTTCAAGGAACACCGTTTTATAAAGTTTCATAAATTTTACTTTTTCTGTTTCAGGAAGTCGAAAAATTGTAAACTAAGATTGTTTTTAATGCAACAAGGTTTCCCCGTTTATAATAGAACATAACTAGAGTAAAATGGTCATATTACGCCTTACTTTTGTAGTTAAGATTTACTATTTTTAAGTAGACCTGGAAATGCTTTCACACTGATGTCTGTGGAAATAAAAGACTATTGATTTTCTTCCTACTATGTTCTATACAGACGAAGCGGGCTTGACATCAATTTTTTAAAAAGTTCCTATTGGTTCATTTATAGCACAGACCTAAGTTCGGTTGTTGTTGTTGTTATTATTGTTGTTGTTGCTATTGTTTTTCTTTTTAATCAATCACTTTCATCGAGATATCATGGGATTGCGGACTATATACAACATTTACTTGCCTCCAAAATTGAAGAGCTTGACAACGTGCCAAAAATAGTGTCACGAGTCTATGCTCTTAAAATAAGCAACAGAAAAGAGTGAAAGATAACAGACTTTGTAAAATTTAAGAAATAATTTTTTCCCCTAGAATACAAAGTGAAAATGAGCAAAAAGAACTTATGGTATTGCGAATTAAATCCCAAAGTAATCCAAAAATTACAGACACAAGTCTAGTAATTTAATGACCTGAATAAAACTCAGTACAAGTCCCGAAGTAATCGAAAAACTGAAGGCGATGACGTGTCTGTTAAAGCTTATAGAGTGTTGATGTGTCAACAGTCTTTTGGTGAATCACAGTAATATAATTCCAGGTTTGAATTCAGTATAAATTCCAGTGAATGTCTTTATCCAAGAATTTTATCAGAGTACTTTTATATTTCCAGAGAAAATAGTAGTAAAGGAAAATAGGACTTTTAGATTTTAATGATCTTTGGCCCCCACCAACCCCTCTATCAGAAAATATTTGTAACGAACCTGTATCTTAACTTGAAACAGGTTAGAAAATATACTTGTCAGGAGAAGGCCCTCTCTCCCACTCCAGAACGGTCTAACAGTGTTTCCCCTCATCATACTTGTATTAACCAGGTTTTCTAGATTTTAGACCCCTTCCCCTGTAAAACACCCTCCCCCATTTCAGATATTCTATAACAGACTATCTTTTGAACTATACATGTTCTCTGCCTGTAGCTTAGACAGGGACTGCAGTGTTGCGATCGATAAATGTACATTGTTCTCTGCCTTTACTGTAGCCTAAACAGAGACTGCAGTGGTGCGATCGATAAATTCCTAGACCATGGATGATGCAATCATGACTGAAATTGTGATATTACAATTGCGTACTAAGAAACGTCCGGTAAATCACGTGATTTAGCGCTTGGGTATTACAACTGAGCAATAGAAATTTCTGGAAAATCACGTGATCGGAAATTTCTGGAAATTCACGCAAGGGCTATATAAGGCCGCCCAAGTGTTCAGTCTGCAGAGATGCGCTTCGCTGGAAGGATCAAAAGGTAGGTGAATTTTTTTTACTTAATAGTAGTATTACACTCCAATGCAAATAGGTCTGGCTTATTATATATCAAGCAGTTTGGAGAAAATTTTATTTGCCGTATTTTTTGTCATAACTATTTTCATACCTGCTAACTCTCATTGGTAAGATATCGGTTAACATACTGTCAATAATACGAAACTCGCGTATTAAATAGTCCATATCATATTTTACACCTCGCAAATAAGGTTGTATCTGATCAAGTAATTTTTTATAAGTAATACTAGCTATCTTACAGGCGTTCTTTTTTGTCTCAAGCCTAGGTTCGATCTTCTTACATGCCGTTGAAAGAGAGACACCGATATCAGATATAATTAACAAAAATGGATTTAATAATGCTGCACTTGATATTATGCCAGAGCTAGTCATTAACAATGGCAAATATGATATTACTCGAAGCATTCTATTGTAATACCTATAACATTGTTTAACACACCAGAGGTTTTTATGATAAAATTTATAATATTGCATTAGTGCATCAACATCTTGTTTTGGAATATCTTCTGAAATATGATTGAAATCGATGATTTGTTTTTTCATTATATAATTTTTATACAAAAACAAAAGTTCTAGCACCAGCAATCGAATCAAGAAACTCACGGAACTTATTATTGTTAGGATCAGCTATAAACTCTCTGTATTTATCATAAACATCTGAAGAAGTATCATTATATCGTTTATCTGTTAGTACCTCATTTTTCTTTAACCAAGCATATGAATCAAAACTATTTCCTACTTCACTCTCATACAAATCTGTTTTATTCAACAAATTACTGTAATCGCTTTCTGTTTCATCAATATACCCTAATACTAAACTCAACTGATCTAACGTGAAATTTTTGAGAACAAGATGTTGTCTGATAATTGCATATGCGTCCACGAAATTTGCTAGTATTAATTTTTGGAGTATGTATATGTTAAGTTGGATAAGACTAACAGAATCAGCTACTTTAACCAATAAACATGCATATGATGGTCTTGTGAATATTTTCTCAACTTCATTGTAATAATTTTGTAATGACAATTGTCTAGAGCGTTGGAGTGATGGAAATGGAATGTCGTACTCATAACTTATGTCGTAATAAGAATCATTTTTTTTTTCCAACTGTGTTTGTAGGACTTTTTCAAAAAACTTCTTTTGCCCATCATCGCTGAGATAACTAATTTCATTGTCAAAATCATTGATTATCGCTATAGATTTATTAACAATAATTGGATCAAATTCTGGGTCTTTTTTACGTATCATTGGTAGAATTGCGTTCGAGTACGCTTTAACAATTAACTCAGCATCTGCTGTTAATGTAACAATTTTAACTAGTGTTTCCTTGTCGTGGTAGTACATACCGAGATACTTAAATATACCTCGTTTTAAAAAACTATTATATAAATTTCTGCTTCTTTTTACTCTCATTATTTTAGATTCCGCTAGATTGTCAAGACGGTTATGATTTTCGTTTATTCGTCTTTCTTCCAGTGTTATTCCACCATGTGCTCGTGTTTTTATTAAGTCTGATTTTATTATCAAATCTATATTTTTAAAGTCAAGCTCGAGTAATATTTTTTTAAATATAATTTCAACTTGTTTTTGTTCTTGTAGACAATCATCAGGATGACAGTAACTTCTTATAATGTCAAAGTTTTCTATAGCTTTCAACAGTTGTGGTCCTTTCATATACATAACAAGAATAAAAAAATTTTCTTCATCTGACAATGGAGAATTTATCATTGTAATTGTAAAATTTTTCCTGGTATTTATTATACGTGCTGATAGTGATTGGTCCCCAACATCTATTTTAGGGTTAAAAATATTATCATAAAATTCTCTTGCAACGGTTATAATTGGTGGTTCTGACATTATTTTATAGCATTAGATTAAATTTGATCATCGAGTGTATATATTTGAAATGATGTCAGACCTGGAAACGGACGTTCAGCAGCGAAAACATGAACCCGGAAATATAAGTACTTGTTAACAGTATTTTCTGTCGGAATCGTAAAATATTGTGTTGTTGAAATGTAAGTGTCTGTTGTACTATACAATGTTGTCCAGTCTATATCATCATTTGATCCTTCCAATTGCCAGTTATAAATTCGGCCAATGCTAGGGTTTAATCGATCTCGCAAATGAAATTGCCAAATAGCAACTGCAGTGGGACATTTAATTTTGATCCAAAAATTTTCAACTTCTCCGTTGGTCGTCCATTCGTGTCTATCAGAGAAAGCGTAATAAGGATAATTTTCAGGATAATATGTTGATGCGCTTACCTCAAACCCAACTCGATTATCACTTGCCTTATAAAGTGTTGGAATATATCCAATATTGTTTTTAGTTCGTTTTGTACCACTAGACAGACTGTCAACATACACTTTATTTGTTAGATCATTAGGGCTAACAGGAACATATGCCGTAGTTATTTTTTTGTCTCTCATGTTTATATTACCTGACATTGTCCCACCGGATAGCCTAAGATACGGGGCAAGTTCTTCCTTTAACTGGCCATAACTAATAGCATGTGAGTCGGACGTTGGCGAGGTTGTCGGTAATCCAGTTATTTTTGAATTTGACATAGACAGATCTCCTGTCATTTTGTCACCGGCTTTGTTAAGTTTACTGTCGTCAACTGATTTAAGTTGCGCATAACTTACCGCTTGCGTTAAATCTGCTGGCGGATATGAAGTTTCTAAACCTAACACTCGTCGATCTGACATATTAATATTACCCGTAAGTGTCCCACCAGTTTTATCAAGCTTGTTATTATCCACATACTTTAACTGTAAATAACTTACCGCTTGGATTTTGATTTAAGTTTGCTGGTGGGTATCCAGTCTCCAAACCTACAACCTTTTTTCCCGACATATCTAAATTATCGCTTAAAGTTCCGCCGGCCTTATCTAACTTGTTGTCGTCAACTGATTTTAGTTGTGCATAACTAACAGCTTGTGTAAGGTCGACTCTCGGTGGTGGATACGCCGTTTCTAAACCAAGCACTCGCTGATTTGACATAGATAGGTTTCCTGTCATGGTATCACCAATTTTTTTTTTCTTCAGGTAACCAGATAAATCAATATCGCCGCTTTTAGTTATAATCTCAGGCGAATCTCCTACTTTTGTTCCAAATTTTGTGTAATAGCTCATTATTTATTATTGTCTAACAATTTTTATAATATGTCTATATTAAATTTTGATACAGACATCTGAAACATGTACACAACAACGAACTTCCAGATTGCCATTATCTTATTGTTGGCCGCACATGATCAGGTAAAACAAATTTGCTTATGAACTTGCTGCTGGGCGATAATTTTAACTATGATCGAGTTTATATTTATATCATTAATCCACAACAAGACAAATACGAACTACTTAGCGAATGCAATAACAAACTTCGTGATGATCTTGAGGCTGGTGAAGTTTTTTTATTATCAAGCAACCAGAAGAACTTATTCCAGTGAGTGAAATTGACTCTGACGAGCATAAGATAGTTGTTTTTGATGATATTCCGCTAAACAATACGGAGATGAACAAAATAAGATCCTATTTATCACTGTCGCGTAATAAAAAATGTAATTCTGTTTATTTAGCCCAAGGTTTTTATAACGTTGACAGATTTATTTGGCGAAATACTGGTTGTTTTATATTATTTCCAGGACTGGACAACGTGGACGTCAGAAATATTGCAAACGAGCAATGTGGCGACGTAACAAAAGATAAATTTATCGAACTATATATCACAAGGAAACTGCAGATAAGGATAACTTTTTCTTGTTTGATAAGCTTACACCGTGATCCTAAAAAAATGTTTCGCTGTTGCATTAAGAATTATCTACAGTAGTTTAATATAAAATATGGATAAACGAGCAAAGTACAGAAAACACATAGAAGATTTTTAAAAAACTTGCTCAATCTCAAGCAGAGTTTAAGCAGCGAGTGAAAGAAGCCCGACGTGGGCACGTAGCTGCCGCAGAAGCAGCAACTACAGCTCTCAAACCAGTTACTGAGGCGTTATTTGGAAAACAACCCGAAACTATGCCGCCATCAGATGAAGAAGTTAAAAAACTTCAGGAAAAAGGTTTAGTCGGGCTTGTTAAAGAAAAACAAGAAGCTGCTGCTGCAAAAATTATTAGAAGATCTGATGAAGAAATGGTAAAGTTAGCTAAAAAAAACCTTGTAAAACATATTGCTGATCCTGCTGCTAGACTAGCTGAACTAAGACGGCTATTAAGTGATCCACTTGCACTTGAACAAAGATTAGCACAAGTAACACTACTCGAGCCGATTGAAAAAAAGTTGAGCGATAAAAGTGAAGCCGATATATTGATGAGGAGATGGAGAAGGAAGAAAGAGCTAAACTAGAAGCTTTTAGAAAAGAACATGGATTAGATATCCAAGATAGAAAAAGATTTGAGGAAAATCTAAAAAATTTAAACAGACAAATAAAAGATTACGAGTATGAAGATTTTAACGAAGAATATAATTTTAAAAATGTAAGGATATATAATATTCAAAAACCAGATTATAACGCCGAAGAAAATATTAAGAAGTTAACGGAAATTGCAGAAAAAAGTAAGAAACATCTCGACGATGTAAAACTGGAAAATAAAAACTACGGGGAAAGTATTAGGTTATATCGGCATTGGATTATCGCAGATCTTTATATCAAAGCTATCCGTAATATAAAAAATGACAGATATTTTAGTGAACGTAGTACTAGTGGTTTGCATACTGAGGCAAAAGAACTAGATCTCATACGTATGAGAGCAGATAAAGTTGTCCCAGACGACATAAAAGATCCTATTACTAGACAGACTGAATTAAGTCGGTTGGTTGATGATCTAAAAGAACTTTCTTTAAGAGAATCAGATTTGGTTGCGAAGAAACAAGTAGAAGAAAAACAAGATAGACTAGATTTATTAATGGGTAAAAAAGGAGAATTAAAAAAAGAAATAGACGGAAAAATAAATTTAGTAGAATATCATATTTTTATGGAAGATTATGATATTGAAGATGTTAATAGCATTGATCAATGGCCACAAAGTGAATACGATAATCTCATTGAAAAATTAAATCATATTAAAGAATATGGCTTATACTCTTTCAATGAACTTTCTAAAGCTACCACAGAAGTAGATGCCGATAGATTTTATAAAGGAGCCAGAGATGGAGTTATTGCCCGTGTTTTAAGAGCTGCTGCCGCTGATTTTCGAAATAAAAAGACTTAGTAAGTCAAAATATAAATTTCAAGAGGTATTTGATGGTCATGATAAACTTCGTCTCAAAAAAGTCACAGGCTCCGGGGTAAAAATATTTACATCAGTATCTGAGATGATAGGTAGATTAATGATACTGATATCGTCAAAAGAAGCTGGTAATGTTGGTGCTGAAATTGACAATGAAATTATTGACATACTTGATCATTTGAGATCAGAAAATTTATTAACATCTGACGAATACGAAATTTTACACTGCGATTTAATTTAATCGAGGCGATATTATATAAAATGTCAGCAACATTATTACTCGACTCATCGCAAACAACAGGTGATAGCGCAAATTTTTCGGTAAATTATATTCCACCAGTACAACTCGATCCGGATAAACAGTACGAGATCAGTCTAATTTCATGCACGACATGGCAATCTATTGCCAACGTAAAAACTGGGGTGAATGATGATGTCACATTTATGACGCCATCTGATCAGCAGTTTAAAATATTAAAAATTCCACAAGGAGCTTATAATGTCACCGATCTAAATAAAGCAATAAAAGAATTTATAACAAAAAATAATGTTGCAGCTGATAAATTTGAGCTAACACCAAACTATAACACATTAAGAGCTAGAATGACGCCAAAAGATGGTATATTAATCGATTTTACATCTGCAGAAAGTATCGCATCATTAATAGGATTTTCTCATGCAGTTTATAGTGCTGCTCCTGGTCAAACCAGGACGTATGACGGTGAACTGCCAGTAAATATTACTGACGTAAACACAATACTAATAAATTGTTCTGTTGCATCTGGATCTTACTCAGCCCAGGGCAGTAAAGGACAGACTATCTATAGTTTTTCGCCTAACGTTCCACCGGGCTCACTTATGTAAATTAATCCGCAGCAAGTTATTTATTATCCGCTAAATGTTGAAAATCAGATAACACAAATAAATATGCAATTGACAGATCAATCTGGACGGCAGTTGGATTTGAAAAATGAAGTTGTTACTTATTACCTACACCTACGCACAACAACGTAGTTGTCGGCAATAAAATTATACAACCCCTTGATATAATGAAACAGAGAAAATAATTGTACAGAAGAAAAATAGTTGGAGGATTTTTTGGAAATATATTTACAAACATTATTGAAAATGTCCCGGGAATAGCGCATAAAGTTGCACCAATTGCACTTGACGCGTCAAAAGCTTTTGCAACTGGGACTGCATCTGCCGCTGGAACTGCGGTGGGACAAAAACTGGAAAAGGTCCACCAGATATAAAACAAATTATATCAGAAATCGCCCCAACAGCTGAAACAGGAAACCGGATGACAAAAACAGCAAAAAAACTTAAATCGCCGCGAGGAGAACAAATTATACAAAAATTAATATCTAAGGCAAAGGCGCCACAGTGGTAAAATTTTATGTAACCAGAAATATAATGTCTGTCAAAAATTATCTCGATTTAGCAGAAACTTATGACATCGACGACACAGTAACAGAATTTGAGTATGTTGAGTATCTCGACGAAAATTCGAATGAACCAAATAAGGCCGGTGTCAGAACATTTAATACCAGAGACGAAGATGTATTTCTGCTGCCTCACAAAGCAATGTTAGAAGTACATGGCCAAATTATGACAGTAGCTAATCCGCCCGTCGTAACTGGAGCAGGCGCAGAAATAGCTCTTATAAATAATGGCTGGTGTTTATTCAAAAGTGCTCGATATCAATTAGCTTATGAAACTGTCGAAGATATTTCGAGTCACCTGCAAGTTGCAAGTACAATCTTAAATACTATTTCGTTTTCTGATGATTATTCCAGGTCAACTGCAACTAACATGATGTGGTTTAAGGATACTGGAGCTGGAACTGTATCTGGAGAATTTATTTCAAAAGGAGTATTAGAGCATAGAGCTGATGCCGCTGCAGATGTTGTAATTGTAAAAACTTTTCTCATTGCTAATGCTGTCAATTTTGGTATAGTAGCACCAGATGCAGCCGCTAACGCAGACGCTACAAGAGTTTCACTTACTGCAGCTTGTAATAATTTGGGTATAACACCACCAGGAGCAGCTGCGGACGGTGTTGCAATGTTAAATATAATTAACGGTGCAATTAGCGTAAGAAATATACGTTACAATGAAGGGTATTCCAAAAGGAAGGAACTTGCGGCAGGATCATGTCAAATTACAATGATGCTGCCATTAAGTACAATATTTGGATTTTGCAGGGACTATAATAAAGTATTTCGTGGAGTCAAGCATACACTTATTTTAGATCGAGCAGAACAAAACGACTGCCTATTTAGGTCAGGCGGAGCCGATGTACAATTTATCATAAACAAACTTGCGCTATGGATGCCACGAATAACACCGTCAATCACTAAAATGACAGAATTAAATAGTATACTCGATAAACACACAAACAGAATTTATCTTCAGCAACATAAAATATATCAAACAGCAGTTCCAAATACCACCAACTACACATGGCGAGTCACAACAACGTCAAGTGAACAACTCCCTCGGCAATTGTTTGTTGTCTTCCAACAGCAAGTGCGACGTGGTAACCAACAACAAAATAACGCCATATTTGACCACGCCGATGTTAGACGAATATACGCTAGGATAAATTCAAAACAATATCCAGAACGAGCGATAGAATGTAATTTTGCAAATGACGCTAATAAAAACGTATCTCGGCCGTATATGTACCTGCTCGACGCAGTGCAAAAATACCAGGATGTCGGAGACGGATCTCAAATTTCTATGGAAGAATTTCGTACACTTTATCCAATATTTTATTTTGATGTTAGTAAACACAACGAGAGAGCTGTCGATTCTACAGCTGATATTGAAATTACTTGGACACTCGGTGCAGTTACAGCAGCACAGTTGTACGTATATGCGTTAGTGATCAGTGACAGATTTGTTACAATTGTCTCTGTCGGAGGTAAAATGTCAGTGCAAGTTTAATCTGTCATCGTTATGTAATGACAAAATATATTGTAAAAGAAATGCATTTAACTGATGGTCAAGTTAAAAAACTCCGACAGGGTTTACAAAAAGATCGGCTAATATCATTAAAAATAAAACATGGAGACAAAGGTACTTAAACAAAATTAATGGTAACCAAAAAGCAGGTGAACAGGTACGATCGCAAAAAAACCTTTTGTGTTGAATCTGAGTGCCGCACAAATAACAGCGATGGCAAAACATGGCGGTTTCTTTGGGCCCGCATTATCTGTAGCGGTCAGAACGTTAACACCTAAAATTGTGCCAGTACTTGGTACATTAGGATTAGCAGCAGCGTCTGGCGCAGTATCTGGCGCAACGAAAAAGGCTGTCTCCGGAGACGGAATTGTCGGCCGTGGGATAAAGAAACTTTCAGTTAACTTTTCAGTTTAATTTTATGTTACTGATAAATATAATACCACGACGAAAAACGGTGAGAAAGACTAAAAAAAGACGCGATCGCGAAGAAACAAAGGCAGATTTATAGGACCGTTGCTGGCGGGAGTAGCGGAAAGTCTACTGCCAAATCTGCTTGGAATCGGCCGAGGACTAACATTGCCAGGAACTCAGCCGTGGCTACGTTAAGTAACTTTGATATACTAGGTAAGTTACGATCGCTTCCCGGATTCCGTGGAGTTTATTCTAAAGATGAACTTGCGGCGATTCCGTCGTCGGAGACGCCGTCTCCGGGTTCGTGTGTGATAAATATACAAGATTTCAATGACGGATCTGGCACACATTGGGTAGCAGTCTACGGCAATAACTACTTTGACTCATTTGGACTTCCACCAAGTGACGCGATAAAAAAATACATATCCAAGTATAAAATAATAAATTATTCTTCTAATCAAATTCAGCCTGTTGGAACTTCTGCTTGTGGATATTATTGTATAATGTTCATTAAACAGATGAATAAAAGTCCAGATTTTTTAAAGTTTATTTTGCAATTTGATAAACGACCATCTCACGCTAATGATAAGATTGCAATATTATATAATCAAGGAATATAAAATGTCAAGATACTGTCTCAAGTGCAAAACTAAAACAGAGAATAGCGATGAAACAACAGAAAAAAACAAAGAACAACAGAATAATATTAAGGAGTATTTGTGCAGTCTGCGCAAAAGAAAAAGTATGTTTTTAAAGAAATCTCCAACACCGGCAACAAAGTTGTCCGGAGCGGGTCCAGTTATTTTAGTAGATGATTAATAAATAATGCGATGCGAGTGCGATTGTGACAGAGATCTCTTTCTTGAGAAAAATAAAATTGTTACATACTGTCAACTTTGTAATCGCCGGGAAATAATTGGAACAGGTATAGATATAAATAAATTAATTGGCAAATTACCAAAACCAAAA
The DNA here is from genome assembly GCA_016617855.1 of Megalonaias nervosa. Taxonomy (NCBI): domain Eukaryota; kingdom Metazoa; phylum Mollusca; class Bivalvia; order Unionida; family Unionidae; genus Megalonaias; species Megalonaias nervosa. Next base: position 26,538 of record JAECUM010017552.1, on the reverse strand, counting down.
GGCGGTTGGACATTGCCAGGCCATAAATACACTGGACCTTATAATTCGTTACACAGACAGTTGGACGAAAACGATAATCCGCTGCCAGGACAAGAGCCTTACAATCAAGTTGATGCAATAGCAATGCGCCACGACATTTGTTATCGTGACCGTGGAGGGGACAAGACCGGTTGCGATAAAGTAATGTTAGACGAACTTCGTGACATGAAACCTGTGAATATGCGAGAGCGATTTGACCGAAGGCTGGTATGAGGTTTTATTGGAGCAAAATATAAACTTGGTCTCGGTAGAGAATTATGTGATGATCTGGCGTCTGAGCTACACAAACCTAAAAAAAAATGTTTACGCGACGTAAGGTTGTCGCAAATGCCGTTGACGATATCTGGGCAATAGATTTAGTTGATATGTCAAATCTATCTGAATTTAACAATAATAAAAGATATCTTTTTAATATTGTAGATGTTTTTAGCAAATATGCTTTTAGTGTACCAGTTCCAGATAAGACAGGAACGTCAATAACTGATGCGTTAAAACAGGTCATCGTTAGTACAGAAAGAAAACCAAACAGAATCTGGACCGATCATGGAGCAGAATTTTTTAATAAAATATTTGAGCAGTTTTTGGAACAAAATAATATAAAAAAATATGTCACTGGAAATGAAGGTAAAAGTGTTGTCGTCGAGCGATTTAACCGCACACTAAACGAAAAATACACAAGTATTTGACAGCTAAAAATACAAATAAATACATTGACAATCTACAAAAAATTGTTGATGAATATAATCACACGAAACACCGAAGCACCAAAATGTCACCAAACGACGCAATTAAAAATCGAATATTAGCAAATGAAAATATGTACCGCAGACATAAATTTAAAGTTGGTGATAAAGTTAGAATTTCTCTGACGAAAAAAAAAACAATTGAGAAAGGATTTACTCCAAACTGGAGCGAAGAAGTATTTGTTGTTGATAAAGTACTTTTAACAGTACCAGTGACATATGCGTTAAAAGATCTGGCTGGAGAACCTATCACTGGTAGTTTTTATGAACAAGAACTTCAAAAAACTGAGCAAGATATATTCGTTGTTGAAAAAGTGATTAGGAAGCGCGGCAACAAAAGTTTAGTCAAATGGCGCGGGTATAGCGATAAGTTTAATAGTTGGATGCCAACTCGGTCGATCTTGATTGAATAAATACTTGTTTGTATTTCATAAGTACAGATTTATATTACACCGGTCTACATAAGGAAATTAAATGTAATTTTCTTGTATTATCGACTGGCATCAAATTGAATATTTTAACAAAAATAAAATCGTATTTTATGCTCCTTTGCTGGCCAGTTATTTTTAGATTTAAAAACGGTTTTATAAGTTGCCAAAATATTTGCTGTTCGGCAACAGTAAAATTAAATTTTATTATTTTTTTAGCGATATGATATTTAACATTATATCGTCCAGTTGTCGGTCTGCTGTATTTTTTTTTTTGTCAACGACGGCGACTACTTCATCTTCGGATTCGTTGTTATACAAAATATTATCTTCGCTATAACCAGCAGATTTATCTAAATTTCCTGCTGTAAAATTGTCGTCGACGACGCTGTCGTTAGTGATCTTATCACTTGCAATTGTATTGTCGACGACGCTGTCGTCGGCATATATTTCAGCAAGGCGTTTTATCAGGTCCATATTATAATATAGTCTAACTTATAATAATAAAATGGCAACAGAAACAAAATATCATCAGAAAGTTAATATATTAAATTATAGAGAACTAGCTGAAGCAGATAGAAAATGTCTGTCAGGTTATAGTGCTTATTCTGTTGATGATTTTGTAGCACAAGGTGACTCTGATAAAATTCTCCTAACAGCAGCAGAAAAAAATAAACTTAATAATAGCGCATTAATAACACTAAAATTTGATCGTGATGATATATTAATGTTCACTCATAATTGTCTTACCAAAACAGAATTAAGAAATATACTTGAAAATAAATCTGTTGAAGGTTGATAGTGATGCTTCTGATTTTCTTGCCCCATCAGCTACAAATTTTATTACAGCTGGATTAATTTTATGATATTTTGCAACAGCTGTTATTGATTTAAATTTCATTTTTTCTCCAGTTTTAATATTTGTTGAGATAATTGGTTTAGCATATCTAGCACCACCAGTATCTCCTCTTCTACTGATTTCTTGAGATGTAACTAGATCTAAATTTTCTAAATGATTATCTGTTTTAATTTTATTAATATGATCGATAACCAAATTATTTAAAATAGCGCCATGAAAAACCTCATAAAAAAACCTATGCGATAGATAACGAACTTGATCAGTTTTTATTCCACGTACCATCACACCAAGATAACCATCTTTTCTTAAATTTCCAACAACAGTTTTTGTTTTTTTATGTCTAATAATTCCTTTATCATTAGCCTCATACAGATCAAATACTGGATGTGGCTGAAACTCGTCTTGGAATGCTAAATTTTCAATATTATCATCATTAACTGCACCGTTAACATGATAAACTCGCTGTCCATTTGGAATGTCTCCACAAAATAACGTATAAATAAAATCTTTTCTAAACATTTCGATTCTATCTGTATTATCTTCTTTCACATTTATTATCATTCCAGCTGGAGTTGCTTTACCAAAAGGTCGTCCGTACCTGACATGAATTACCGATCCAAGTGTGTTTCCTGCATATAGGTTGTACTCTGGGTGAACGTGATATTCTTCCTGTTCCTCTGCTGTTATATTTTCTGACATTATACCCGTAAGAAATTATATTTCTAATTGAAATAAACAGAAAACCAATTGAATATAAAAATATTATATATAATGTTCAAATTGCGGGATATTGCCAAAAAAAGCCTATCCGAAAATGTTGAAAAAATTGCTAGTGCACTTTCTAGCTATGATAAAAGTTATAAATTTGATAATCAAAATGTTTTAGCAAATTTTAAGTCCACAAATTTATTTCATCTTTTACAACCTGTTATAGTTCAAGAACTTGCAGTTCACAAAAGTATCAAGCTAATAGTGCAATATCATGAAATTTTATCAAAGTTAGGTGCAATCGAAAAAGATGTACTTGATACAATTTTTGAAAATGCAAATTTCGACAGCGAAATTGCCGAACCATATTTAACAGCTAAATCACGAAAAATATTAACTGGAACAGATATTGCCACGGTTGCCAGTGAAATACACCAAGAAATTTGGAAAAAGCTTGAGGAATTTACTTCATCAGGATCATGTTGGAAATTTGAAATGATAAAAGAAGTTTTATTTCACACAGCAAAATATAACGTACTTCGCGGTAGTTCTTACGTTGATCTCCCACAAAAAATTAAAAACAAAAAATGTTGTATAAATATCAAAAACAGCGACAATGAGTGTTTCCGTTGGGCAATTTTGTCTGCAAGACATCCTCAAGATTGTAACTCCAACCAAGTTGAAAAATATTTGCTGTACAGAAATGAATTGGATTTTGACGGAATAACTTTTCCAGTGGCAGAAAATCAGATACCAAAGTTTGAAAAACAAAACAATATTTCAGTAAAGGTTTTCGGACTAAATGATCGAGAAAATGTTTACCCGAGATATATTTCAGAAAATGCTACGCAGTTGACAATAAATTTGTTATTTTATAAAGGACATTATTGCTGGATAAAAAACTTTAACGGGTTAGTTGGCAGACAGTATAATAAGTATCATGAAAAAAAAAATATTTCTGCTACAGATATTTACAAGGGTTTTCTAAACCTGAAACTTTACAAGAGCATGTTAAATATTGTGTTAACGTTCAAAGAATAACAATGCCAACAGAGAAAGAAAAAGTATTAAAATTTAAAAATTATAATCATAAGCTAAGTATCCCATCTGTTATTTATGCAGATTTTGAGTGTCTACTTGTTCCTGTGGCAGGTGCAGAAAATGATCCAAATAAATCGAGTGCAAGAAAAATACAACAACATGTTCCTTGCGGGGTTTCCTACAAAGTAGTTTGTTGTGCTAATGATAATTATTCAAATCCAGTAAAGTTATACAGATGTAGTAATGGTGGATCTAAAAGTCCGGCTGTGTGGTTATTAAAAAATTTAATAGATGATGTTAATAAAATTTTCAACAGATTATCCAAAACAGCTCCAATGAAAATAACATCCAAAGAACAACTTGATTTTGATAATGCAGTTAATTGTCATATCTGCGAAAAGTTGTTAGGTGATGATAAAGTGCGAGATCACTGTCATCTAACTGGCAAGTATCGAGGAGCAGCTCATAACAATTGCAATCTAAAATTTCATGCACCAAAATTTATTCCTGTAGTTTTATATAATTTTCGTGGTTATGATAGTTATATCATTGTAGAAGCTTTTGGCAATGAGGAAATTAAATCTAAGCTAAAAGTCGACAATGTAGTAAAATGTATACCAAATAATTTTGAAAAATATATGTCAGTTACGCTTGGTAAATTACGTTTCATTGACAGTCTGTAATTTATGGCAGCTCCGCTAGATGAGCTTGTAAAAGGTTGTAACAATTTCAATAATCTAAAATGTTGTTTTGGTGAAAACTACGTCGATCTGACAAAAAAAGGTATTTTTCCTTACGAGCATCTCGACGACTGGAGCAGATTTGATGAAACTTCTCTGCCTGGCAAGGACAAGTTTTATTCACAGCTAAAAGGCGAAGGTATATCAGACGACGAGTACAAATATGCACAAGATATTTGGAGTAAATTCGGATGCAGGACATGTGGTGATTATCATGATTTATATTTGAAAAAAGATGTGTTACTGTTAGCTGATGTTTTCGAGAGTTTTCGTCGAGATAGTCATGAAAATTAAGAATTAGACCCCTGTTGGTATTATTCTGCACCAGGACTATCTTGGGATGCTCTGCTAAAAATAAGTAAGATAGAATTGGATCTCTTGACAGATGTTGATATGTTTAATTTTATTGAAAAAGGTATCAGAGGCGGAATTAGCGTCATAACAAAAAAATATGCGGTAACTAATAATAAATGTCTGGTAAATTACAATAAAAATTTACCGTCAAATTATATTGTTTATCTTTTACGTTCATAATTTGTATGGTTCGGCAATGTCAGAGCCGATGCTGTGCAGTGGATTTCATTGGATAACTCCAGATCAATTTCTTAGCGAAACAGAAAAAAAATCTTCCTAGAAAAATCAATAGTGATTTTTTCGATGTCAGTTATTTTGTTGAAGTAGATCTCGATTATCCTGAGTCACTGCACAATCTACATAACGATTGTCCGTTTTGTGCAGAGTCGATAGTAATAGACTATAGTTTATTATCACCTGAACAACAGGCAGCGACAACAGCAAAAAATTAGATTGTTAATAAGCTAGTTCGAAATTTACTCAGTAAACGGAATTACGTTTTGCACTATAGAAACCTAAAACAAGCAGTCGACCACGGCTTAGTCTTAAGGAAAGTTCATCCCGTGTTAAAATTCAAACTATCTCGTTAGATGGCAGATTATATTGATTTAAATACCAAACGTCGCGCAACTTCTAGAACTGAATTTGAGAAGAACTTCTTTAAACTTATGAACAATTCCGTATCTGGCAAGACAATGGAGAATATTCGAAAACGCGTAAATATTGAGATTGTAAACGACATAAATCGCAGGAATAAATTAGTTAACGATGACGGTTTTGTTAGTATGAAAATATTTAATGAAAATCTTCTTGCAATACAGCGACGAAAGACAAATTTAAAGTTAAATAAACCAATTTATGTTGGTGCGTCGGTGTTGGACATATCAAAGTGGTTGAGGTACGATTTTCACTACGGATTTGTTAAGAGAGTCTGGCCAGATTCAAATTTATTGTTTACCGATACAGATTCGCTAGTTTATGATTTAAAATATGAGGATGTCTATCAGGATATTTATGACCACCGTGACCTATTTGATTTATCAGACTATCCGGAGAGTAGTGGATTTCATGATCCAGCTAACAGGAAAGTTATTGGCAAATTTAAGGACGAATTTATGTTTGTGCCAGTTAAGGAATTTGTCGGACTAAGAAGTAAAATGTACGCCGTAATTTTAGATGACAATAAACTGACAAAAAAAACCCAAAAGGTATTCCTCGTGGGTATGTAAAAAAATATATGAAATTTGATGATTTTAAAGCAGCACTAAACAATAATGTCAGCTTTATTAAAACAAATGTTATTAGATCAAATCATCACAAACTTGAAACAAATACAATTATTAAACGTGGACTAAGTAATTTTGATGACAAACGCTATTGCGAGGACGGGGTTAATATATTAACTATTGGACATTTTTTGTCTAAACTTTAGAAATAATGTTTGAAAATTTAACGTTAGCTGATGGAGTTAATAGTAAGGTTAAGGTGTTGATGATTAACGACCAACCACTACGGTTTGAATTTAATGATGAAATTTCAGGTATTTGTTTTAGTAAATTTGATAGAATAAAACTCTCGCTTATTAAATCAGATGACAGCAAATATTTTGATTCTCTTGAAAAGTTGAGAGACAATCTCGGACAAAAATATATTAATCTTCATAATCCAATCAGCCAGGAAAAATATACCAAAATAAATATTGACCTAAACCGCTCGAAGGTTTTTGCAAAAGGTTATAAGTATTATGTCAACAGGGTAACAAAGAGAGAGAGTTATTTGGATGCCATCGAAAAGTAAGTGGGAAAGTTAAATTTCATTTGTATAAACATGATGACAAATTATTTCTGGTAGCTACTGTAGAAATATTAATTATTGGCGAAGAAGTTCTTTAAGACCTCTGAAAATAAAGAACCTAAATTTTCAAGAAAAAATTCACCTACCTTTTAATCCTCCCAGCGAAGCACATCTCTGCAGACTGAACATTTGGGCCGTCTTATATACTCCGTGCTGATTCTCCAGAAGATTCTTATTGCACAATATTTCATAATCTTTCCGGAACATTCTTATTGCACAGTATTTCATCATCCTTCCGGAACATTCTTATGACGCAGATCCGGTCATTCATAAACACCGCAGTCTACTTTTAGACAGAGAACAATGTACCTTTATCGATCGCAACACTGCAGTCTCTGTCTAAGGTACAGGCAAAGAACATGTATAGTTCAAAAGATAGTCTGTTATAGAATATCTGAAATGGGGGAGGGTGTTTTACAGGGGAAAGGGGTCTAAAATCTAGAAAACCTGGTTAATACAAGTATGATCGGGGGAAACACTGTTAGACCGTTCTGGAGTGGGAGAGAAGGCCTTCTCCTGACAAGTATATTTTCTAACCTGTTTCAAGTTAAGATACAGGTTCGTTACAAATATTTTCTGATAGAGGGGTTGGTGGGGGGTCAAAGGTCATTAAAATCTAGAAGTCCTATTTTCCTTTACTACTAAAATAATTACTTGAATTAAATAATTTGAAGAAAATAAAATTCAGCCCAACTGGTTATAACATAATACAACTTGAAAGTGCTAAATGTTAAAGCACACATGAACAAGTCCCCACAATCACAAGATTATATAGTTCTCTACTTGACCTCAGGTCACAATTAGCAATAAAAAACCAAGGAAAACGAAACATAAAAATAACGCACGTTTTGGCACATCTTAACGAATAAGTTTATTTAGATGAAATTACAAACGAGACATAGATTCGATTGGCCTTTGCAATCGATCACAGCGAAGTAAAAGGATCAAGTGTATGGAAATATTTTTCTATTTTTGCTGGTCGTTGTAGGGATGATATACAAGCATGGATAGTAAATCGTCAGATAGAAGCGGTTATCTTAGTATAAGTTCTTCAGTTACGCACTTTGAATAAGGTTTGAATTTTATAGAAAAAGAATTTCCCGGGTTTTCACCACTGGTTATGATGGTTGTTGTAAAAATAAAGGTTGTATATGATAGGTCTTGTTAAAACAACTTTTAATTTCCTTTTGTTTTGGTGTACGATTGTAGCATGTAATTTGCGATATAGAGTATACAGCCTGGCCTTGCTTTTGATGTGCACCTATAAAAAATAATGTTAGCCCCACATGATCATTTTTTTTTGTTCCTGGCGGTAAAAAAAAAAAAAAAAAAAAAAGCCATAACAACACTCTCCAACCTCCCAACCCCCAACTAGCCGATAACTTGTTTTAGTTTATATTTTTTGGGGGTGGGGGTGGGGTGGGGTGATATTTTACATGTCGTGTATTGCACATACAGAAGTTAGTATTGTTTACTCAGGCAACATTCATTTTCTATATTTTAATAACTACTAATGTTAGTATAATTTGGTCTTTTTTTAAGTTAATTTCTCGAGCAATGGGATAAGCCATTTCATTTAGCTGTCTGCTTTAAACAGCACGCTATTTCCTTAATTCACGTGTAAAGATATATTAGTCATAGTAGGATAGAGGTATGTCAACATTCATGTCTTAAATCATGTCTTAATTTAAAATACCTTTAAAGATGAATTCACGATGAAGTTCTTGTTATAGGTTATCCTGCATATTTTGAGAGGCAGGACTGTAAACAAAGCACTGCAATGGATCACAGATTTCATTTCCGGATCAGCATCAATGCCTCATTACTCACTGTGCACTGTCGCCGAAATACAGACAATCACACCTGAATGCTAAAATTTTAAAGAATAATCAGTTATCTTTAATCAATACCAGAATGCCTAAATTTAACTCTTGCATCAATACTAAAATTAAAGAGGAAAAAAAAATGCTCTAATAATAGACTAGGACTTCATTCATGTGTACTGAACCAGAAGTAATAATTGTGTCCTGAGTCCAAATCCTAGTCAATCTATGTTTCGTAAGTAGCCAAGGTGGACTCAGGTCACGTTTATCTCTTCCGGGTCAGCACCGACGTCTGTAGTTCCAGTCTATTTTTAGAGCATTTTCTTCTTTTTGATCGTGGTGCTAATACATGAATAAGTTTTATCTATTCTTGGTAATGATTTCAAGGAAACTGTTTATTGTTTGGGATATGAGCCCGTGTGTATTTTGGTGACGGTGCACATTGGTGCTGGTCCAAAAAAATAAAATCTGTGACCCATTCCAAGTTTTATTTAAGTCAACGTTAAAAATAAATGCAGAAATAACATATGACAAGAACTTCTCCATGGGTTCATCTTTAAAGATACTTTAGACTAACATATGATTTATTACGAGTTGGACAGATTAGAAAGTTTACAAATAAATGTTTGCAATATTGCATGAAAAACAATCGTGATCCATTCATTCCATGTTGATCAGTAGGATTGACTTCAGGTTGCGAAAGAAAACCAATCACTTTTATTTGTGCATTGAGGGTTTGAGGACTACGATCAAGATTTACGCATCTCCATGAAAAGCTCTTCAGTTATGGAGGTGAGTAAATAGTGCATGTAGTCAAGCTGACAGCTAGACCAACAAGTAAGTCTCCTCTTTTTTTCTTTTCTTTTCTGACAGCTGTGAGAAAAAAAAAAGCGGAGACCTACTTGTTGGTCTAGCTGACAGCATACAAAATACGCAAGGACAAGATGCAAAACAGGCAAATCTGAAACTGAAATTTGACAACGGAGGCTATTCAATATAAATAGACAATGTTTGGATTTTGGGGAACCCACCTCCCGCTTCTTTACACATTGTGAACCAAGAATGTTACTTAGTTCAAATTATAATCAAGGTATTTATTACTCTAAGCTCAGCAGGTAATGGAGCCAAGTGTTTAGAATTAATTTATTAATCTTGACATATCCTCCGAGCTAGTCGATGTAGGGATAATATCCAAAATTAGGTCTTAAATTGCCAGAGCTGTCATCCAAAATATGCGTACTGACCTGGGGATATATGAAATATGCGAATGAATCGGATTTTTTCGGCGGCTATTCACCACATCCGGAATATCTCGCTCTTGTTCGCGGAATTATTGAGGTCAGAGAAAACAAAATTAAAACTAATGCTTAGTTTTAAAAGCATGTTTGAAAATACCGCATTCTGGCCAGATTCCTCTAAAAGAAAACAACCAACAGATTCAGAAGACTTGCTGTACACAACACTGGTATTAAATCTAATTTCAGAAAAAGCTAACAGCCACTGTATAGAAAAGTATGCTCTAATTCAGATCACAGACACCGGCGTTTTCTACTTTAAACTTTACATCATTGTTCATTCAGAATTAAGATCATTTATCCCAAGATCAAAATTATGTCCCGTCTGTAGACATCAAGACCGACATATATGCCAGTTTCGGTCTCTATTCACTCATATATATATATATATATATATATATATATATATATATATATATATATATATATGAGAGAGAGCGCACCTGATATTTGTGTTGATTTGTGTTGTTTTTATTTTAGGTCAGTGACTTACCACAAATATCAGGGGAGGCGTCTTACGTTGAATAGAGTTGTAGGGTTTAACGCCATTTTTCAGCACAAGATAGGCTATACATAGCAGCCAGTATAATTGGTGGAGGAAGAACCCTGGAAAACCCCAGGAAAAACCACTGACCCACGAGAAGCTACTGGCAGGCTTTCTCGAGTACCCACATTAGCCGAGCCTGAGACTCGAACCCACGCAGACAGGTGAGATGGCAGTGATCCGGAACGGTGAGTGCTTCAGACCACTCGGCTACTCGGGGGCCCTCAGATAGAGAGAGAAAGATGGAGTAGGCTTATGAAGACTGCATAGCATAAACATCATGTAAATTTTTGGTTTCAGAGCATTGGTAGTTATACATGTCATTAAAAAAAGATGGCTTTTAACTTTAACAGGTGAGCTGTCTAGTTCATGATATTTAATTTACTTTCATGTAAAATAGTCCATGATGTAGATTCAGACAAAAATTCAGGTGGTGTCCAGATTAATACCTTGAGCAAAAGACTTCTAACTCAGTTCCCATATTTCCTAAGTATGACAAATTTATTCACATAATTTGCACACCCACCCATGCTGGTTCAGGGATTTAGAATATAGGTTTGATGCAACCACCTTCATTTCATAAGAGGTAAACTAACAAAGACAGCCTTTTTGCCCCATTACGAATTTATGCAGAGACGATTTTGAACATTTAAAACAAGTGCAACTGAAATTTAGAATATTACTTTTCATTTGTATTTTAATGATTTTACCACTTTTTGCCTTTATATTGTATTTTTTGCTATTTTGTGGATACATACACATTTGGCACTATATATGCAACTGCCACAATTGTGCTGATGTGCCTATAAAGCCTATACATATATCCCATATGTACATATACAGTATGCATACTTTATATGCATATACAGTTATCTATTTGCACAATGCTTTCAGTGTGTGTGTGTGATTTGGATTTTTAATGTAGCTTAACATTTTTTCAGTCATATCGCTGCAATGTGGCAGTTTATAGTGATGTCTAGCTCTGGGGCATCATGCCGCAGACATGTAGCATGATGTCCCACCCAGTCACATTATCCTGACACCAGGCTGACCCATCCTAACACTAACCTCTTAATTCTGAGCGCCAGGTGAGGCAGCTGTTAGTACCATTTTTGTAAGGCTTTGGTATGACTCGGCCAGGCATTGAACCCAAGACCTCCCGCATCCAAGGCGGACGCTCTAACCAAGCAGGTGCCCTATACGTAATTTTGTTTTCTCCATATATATTAGTATTTAGTTTTAAATTAATACATGTACATTAAGGACTGATATATCTGATCTACCCTGACCACTACAAGGTTATTATCTATGGATAATTTCTTTAATCCAGAAACGACAGAAATGCTTTGGAACTCCAGATCTGATTCCAAAATTCATGGAATCTCAAATCAGGGAAGTGCCATCAGACAGAATGGACTGGGAGCATCATAGTTCTGGCATCAGTTCTTCAAATACATCTGATTTATACTTGCAGATAAAGGTGAGTGTACACAAAGTATTTGAACTAGCTAAATTTTTAGACAAGTTTACACTGAATAGATTTAAGTGCCTAAGGCATGTAACAGATCATTTTGTGTTTTGCAGCAACCACTATCAGCTTTTGGCTTAAATTGGTTTTTCCATGATGTCATGTTAGTTGTTGCAAGTTGGATGACATACAAATTTGAAAACAGGTAGGAAAATGTTCAGTGATTCTAGTATAGCTGCTAGGGCTGGACAATTAGTTGATATATTAATACTTTTTCATACAAGAGGTGAAGAATCTACAAAATAATACTAACCCTATACAAGTTACTTTAATCTTCAGCTGTTATGAATAATTATTAGTTGTTTGCCTCTTAATTCTTTAATTTGAGAATTCATTTGAGACAGCTGTTGCAGGCATATTCACTCAGTTGCTTCAGTTTTAAGAAAAAAAATTGACAATACCTACTCACCTTCTAAAATTAACACAAGGTGCCAATTCCATGCCAATTTATTTTATCCTGCCAGCATGTTCAGTGACTGATAACACATATCAACATAAAGGAGACATTCCAGACTTGTTCCTCATGTATGATTTAAACATTTTACTTACCAATGAATGACCATTTTTACACGAAACTTCTCAGTTGCTTCATATATTGTCTACTTGGATTGAATTTGAAGGCTACACTTCTGATGAGTCATGCAGTGAAGTATTTTAGATTCAGTTCTGATTCGTGGTTATTGTTTGTTCAAATCATGGATAAAACAATATCCACCAATCAGAACTCATTATAGCTTATTCACTGCATGACATACAGGAAGCATTGCATCAAAACTTGATCCAAATAGATGCAAACAAGGCTATTGAATGATCTGTAAAGTACTTACATTGTGGAACAAGTTTGGAATGTCTCCTTCTTTGTTGATATTTGTAATCAGTGACTGAATGCAATGATGGGATGAAACAAACATTAGCACAGAATTGGTGAAGGAGCAGATTCCATTCCGCATTAGTTGTTGTGACCTTATTTTAATTTGTAGAAGGGCAGTAGGGGTTGTCAATGAAGAAATGATTGCATGTGTCTGCAGCAGTTGTTTTGCATCTGCAATAAGTACAGTGTGATGGTTGTTAGTCATTTTTGCTCCCACATTCGGACTTGTTCTAGGTACAATTTTCCTTGCAGGAGGAAAATGCACCATTTTTTTATTTTGAAGATAACACTGTATTGCCTTCCAAATTTAAGTTATGGCTTGAAAATAAAATGTTTGTAAAGCATTCATGCAGTGCAGAAACAAAGGGTGTGGTGACAAAACTGAGAAAAGGATCTGATAAAGTGGAGCAGCCTGGAAAATCAGTGACAACTAACAGGTAGTTTGTTTTGGATGTATTTTTATTTTATCCTATCAGGGATGAGAATGGCACATGAACAGATGTTAAGTCTATGTCTGTCTGCATACTGAAATATAGTCAAGATATCAACACATAAAACAGCACTACCTTACCACTCTCAGGCCTTATAAAGATGAAAAGACCATCAAATTGGTATTTGTATCGATAATGTATTATAGTGTAGGTTGTGTATTGTGAATCATACCAATACACAGCACAGGTGTATCATTTCATCCATGTTAGCTGCTGGTATCACGATAATATTTATTTTGTTGGTACTCATTCTGCAACAGTTTTGTTTGTGAATCCTTTAAATATCTAGTGCAGTATACTGAGCCTCAGGGGAAATAATATTTCAGTTTCAGATATTTAAAACATATCTACTCATCAGGAAATGCAAAAATAATCAGATGCCCCTTTTTCAGATAATTTACAAATTCTAATAACAGTGTCCTTTTCTACTATTAAACTAAGTGATGAAATTGTGTATTCTCAATCACATGTAGTTCATGATTCATATGTTTGAATATATATTTATATGGTTTAATCATATTTTAGTACAATCCTGGATCTAAAAGTTTGAAGGCCAACCTTAACTAACTGTAACATAACAATCTATAGCAAGCTAAACTGTTTTTGCAGGGTAAAAAACTGTAAAGTAAAACTTGTGTAAACAGGCTCCTTTTGTTACCCTGCCTTGCCTCTGCAGAGTGGACTCTTGATAACTCTACCTCCTCTACAGAATGACCCCTCTTTAATCAAATCTTCTCTGCAGACTGACCCCTCTTTAATCAAATCTTCTCTGCAGACTTTCCCCCCTATTCTACCTCCTTTGCAGACTGGCCCCTCTATGACCAGACCTTCTCTGCAGAATGGCTCCTCTGTGACTCTACCTCCTTTGCAGACTGTCTCTTCAGCAGACCTGCCTACTGCAGACTGTCCTCTCTGTAACTCTACCTCCTTTGCAGACTGTCCCCTCTAATTCGACCTCATTTGCAGACTGTCCTCTCTAACTCTACCTCCTTTGCAGACTGTCCCCTCTAATTCTACCTCATTTGCAGACTGTCCTCTTTGTAACTCTACCTCCTTTGCAGTCTGGCCTTCAGCAGACCTGCCTTCTGCAGAGTGTCCTCTCTGTAACTCTACCTCATCAGCAGACTGTCCCCTCTGTACTCTGTAATTCTACCTGCTTTGCAGACTGTCAAGGATCTAATTCTGATTCCACTGCAGACTGGACCTTCAGCAACCCTGCCTCCTCCATGGACTAACCACTCTGTTATCCTGCCTCCTTTGCAGACTAGTCATTCTTTACGAACTCGGTGAACCTTTAGAGTATACTGATCACATATATATTATAGACAAAAAAAGCTGGTTCCCAGATTATAGTAGTTTCAATGTCGGTTGCTTAAATTCATATTCAGTGTTTCTGTCCTTGAAATATTCAAAGGTAAGTTGTAAGGAAAGGCATGCAAATTGCATGTGTAACTATTTTTCTCATTGAATGTTTTTAAATATTTGTATACATTGATAAAAGTGTCAACTGATCTGATTTTTTTAAAAATGAGATATTCTTGAAATTACAGGTCACTCCTTTATGTCCATCATTTAACTTGGACAGAAATCAAGGTGTAGGTAGTGTGGGACTGGTAGAGAAAGCTGTGTCAAGACAAGGAAATATACAGTGTCCACAATGTGCAGCTGGTCAGCCTGTGAGTCTGCATATCCATTACATAACATGCATGTTCAGAATATCATAAACATCATGGCAGCAGTATCATTTACCCTCTCTACAAGTCAAGTCCAACTGTAAACAACATAGACCCTAATCTGTCATTGCATCATACACTCTCAGATCAGGGTCTGTGTTGTTTGTTCTAGTGATTACTCCTAATTACTAGACTCAGATCTTGAGCATTATGACACAACAGATCTTGGTCTTTGCAGTTTCCAATTGGATTTGACTTCTGTAGCAAGTATATATATATAGTAATATGCTGTGGCATAACACACAGCAAGATCAGAGAACAGCATTGTTGAACTATGCAATGTCTGTACAGTCATGTAATGAACCGAATAGTACAGTACACCAGAGTTACAACTATGAATAGTAAAGTACACCAGAGTTACAACCATGAATAATAAATAGTGCAGTACACCAGTTAAAACATGAATAGTACAGTACACAAGTTACAGCCATGAATAATAGTACAGTACACCAGAGTTATAACCTTGAATGGTAGAGTACACCAGGGTTATGACCATGAGTAGTAGTACAGTACACCATAGTTATAACCATGAATAATAAATAGTACAGTACAGCAGTGATAACCATCAATAGTACAGTACACCAGGGTTCTAACCATGAATAACAGTACAGTACTCCAGTTATAGCCATGAATTGTTCAGTACACCAGAGTTATTACCATGGGTAATAGCACAGTACACCATAGTTGTAACCAGGAAAAATAGTACAGCACATGTACACCAGAGTTATAACCAGGAATAATGATAGTACAGTACACCAGAGTTACAACCAGGAATAATAATAGTACAGTACATGTACACCAGCATTATAACCAGGTGGTGGCACATGATATTAATCAAATTATTTGGAACCCTGTTAAAAGTTTGTAATGGTAAATAATATTGAATGATTCATTTCATTTTTCTCATATTAATAATAATAATGAAGACTTTGTATAGGGCCTAATCTTCAGAAGCTCTAAGCGCTTTACAACATTTGACAACACTTAAAAAACATTTATAATGATATGATTACAAAAATAAAAACAAACACCACGAAATTAGAAAACAGAAAACATGCTGTAAATATTTAAGGTAAGGAAACAATATTAGGTCTTTAAGTCCATTCTTGCAGTTGAAATAGGTGAGTTTTAAGAGTGCTCTTGAATGGGATCACTGTGTCTTTGTGTCTAAGTTCAGTGGGCAATTCGTTCCACGTTGCTGGGCCCTGGTATGCAAAAGAACGTTGTCCATATGACTTCATTTTCATAGTGGGAATAATGAGAATATGAGTGTCAGAAGAGGAGTGTAAGTATCTTGCTGGTGTGTACACATGGGTGAAGTCAGACAGGAATGTTGGACTGGAGCCCGTCAGTGAAACATAGCACAGAGAACAAATTTTGTGTTTGATTCTGGATCGAATGGATAGCCAGTGTAGGGTACAGAGCAGGGTGAGGCACTACACTCTAAGGATGATCCGAGAAGCTGTATTTTGAACTTTTTTAAGTTTCTGGAGTAGATATTGCGATGAACCAGACAGAATTGAGTTACAATAGTCCAGTCTTGAAAGTACTAAGGAACACACAAGTGTTTTAGTGGCATCAACTGAGAGATACTTGTGAATGGAGCTGATGCGTCTCAGCTCAAGATATGCAGCCTTGCATATGTTCATGACATGTTGGTGCAATGAGAGAGTACTGTCGAGAGTAACACCTAGGTTTGTACTGACTGTGTGAATTTAATGTTGGTGTTGCTGATATTTATTGTCTGAGGTAAAGGATGTGAATGAGAAAGTCTTTGTGTTGTAATCAGAATGGCTTCAGTTTTATCATCATTCATCTGCAGCTTATTATATGTCATCCATGATTTCACATCAGAAATGCACCTCTGTACGCCTTGGGTGATAGCTTCAACTTCACTTGGGTGGCTGGATTTATATACTTGGGTGTCATCAGTATACAATTGGTGAGACACTGGATGATGATCTATGACACTTGAGAGTGGCTGAGTGTATAGAATGAAGAGAACAGGTCCAAGAACAGACCCCTGTGGAACACCACAACATAGATCAACTGGGCTGGAGTGTTTTCCATTTTCGGACACAATTTGTGTCCTGTTGACCAAGTAGGACTTGAACCATAGTAAGGCTGTATCGTGAATGCCAAATACATGCTGGAGACGGTGAAGTAATATACATGTATCATGGTCTTTTGTGTCAAATGCTGCAGACAAGTCAAGGAGAGTGAGGACTGTAATCTCTCCGCTATCCAAAGCAGAGAGAGAAGGTCATTGACTACTTTCAGAAGAGTAGTTTCAGTACTGTGGCAAGGGCGATATGCAGACTGTACATTGCTAAAAAGACTGTTTGAATTCAGATGAGATACAAGTTGGGATAGAACAACTTTTTCTAAGATTTTTGACATGAATGGGAGGCTAGAAACGGGGCGGTAGTTCTTTACATCATTATGGTCGAGTGTTGGTTTCTTCAGCATGGGCTTTACAATGGCAGTTCTGTAAAATGATGGGAATTCCCCGGATGAGAGAGAGGTATTAATAACGTCAGTTAGTGAAGGCAATATTGGATCTAAGCACTCAAGCAGCAGTGATGTCGGAATCGGATCAAGTTCACATGACTTTTGGTGCACTCTTCATCACGATTGTACATACTAAATCCATAGAGACAAGTTCAAATGCTGCTAACGGTTGCCGCTGAAATTCTGTATCGCAACTGTATGGTGACAACAAGTCAATTGAAATTGTGTTGTCAAGTTTATCTCTGATGGTTTGTACTTTGTCACGGAAGAAATTTGCGAACAGGTCTGGAAGGTCGACTAGAGAGAAGGTAGTTGGAAGTGGTATACATTTGTTCCTTGACATTAGCTTGTTAGTAATCTCGAATAGCTCTTTGCAGCTGGAACTTTCCGTCATCTTAGTACTGTTGTGGGGTGATTTCACTGCATGGACTATGTTTGTGACATTCTTCTTAGCGGCTTCATAAATTTGCTTATGAATAGTGAGTCTTGTGGAAAGCCAAAGCCTCTCAGCTTTACGGCGGTCTCTTTATGTGAACTTCATTTTTTGTTTTCAGATGCAGATTTTAATAAATTTGAATTCAGTTTGGTTAGAAGTTGTCGTGAATTACCAATTACTATAGATGTGAAATTAAAATTTAAAAAACACAGAACAGTTATATAGTTAAAATCAGTTCTGTATTGAGCTTTGAGTAGTTTGGACAAATGTCAAGGGCTCATTAGCTTTCCATCCACAAAGTTTTGTTTTAACCTATTTTGACATTGTAAATAACTTCTTGTTAAACGCTATGAATGTAATTCAAAATGTGAACTTTTACATGAATGTTGTTTTAAGATGGCTAATTATGGTACCATGGACTTGCAAAGTCACTTTAGAAAATAAAGGCTTAGTAAGTCAGATTTCTTAATTTACCAGTGAGTAGATCAGACATTTGTCAAATAAGAGCTGAAGGTTTGTCTTAAAGTTCAGTAAGGCTTGATTATTGTAATGAATAAATAATTGCCTTGTGTATACAAAGTATATTTAGAAAGAAAATACTGTACAAATGGGGGTGGGTGGGATTTTAGACAGCTGATTTAAAGTTTTCATCTTCCCAATTAATATTATCTTAAAAGTATAATATATATTGCAATTTCAGCAAAGAAATACTGTTATAAATGTGGAAACCCCTTTCATAGTAGAAGAATAGATGATCTTCCTCATGGAGTTCATGTACTTTGATATAATTGGTTCTCTATTATGAGCAGTGAATAACTTGCATTTATTAACTTTGGAATCAGTGTATAAAAAAAAAAAAAAAGTTGGTCTTTGTTTGGCATCTTACAATTTCAATATTTCCATTTACAGAAAAGTTTATGTTTGTTTTTATCATAAGTATATACACTTACAGAATCATATCAGTCATATAGGGGGGCCCCGAGTGGCTGAGTGGTTCCGTATTACTGCCATATCACCTCTGTCTCCGTGAGTTCGAATCTCAGGCTCAGCTAATGTGGGCATGTGAGAAAGCCTGCCAATAGCTTCTTGTGGGTTGGTGGTTCTTCCCGGGGTTTTCCAGGGTTCTTCCTCCAGCAGTTATACTGGTTGTCATGTGTATCCTATCTTGTGCTGAAAAATGGCATTAAACCCGACAACAGCAACAACAGTCATATAGGGAGATGATATTGACCATATTAAGATTTCCTTATACAGTCATATCAGTCATAGATAGAGACAATATTGACAGTATTAATATTTCCATAGACCGTCATATCAGTCATAAAGAGACAATATTGACAGTATTAATATTTCCATTGACAGTCATATCAGTGATATAGAGACAATATTGACAGTATTAATATTTCCATAGACTGTCATATCAGTCATAAAGAGACAATATTGACAGTATTAATATTTCCATAGACAATCATATCAGTCATAAAGAGACAATATTGACAGTATTAATATTTCCATATAGTCATATCAGTCATTTAGAGACAATAAAGACAGTATTAATATTTCCATATAGTCATATCAGTCATATAGAGAGATCATATTTATATTATTAATATTTTTATTTACAGGGTCACATCAGTCATATGGGGAGATGATATCTGTAGTTTTTTCAACAGTGACAATGCTGAATTAACACAAAAGGATCTCAGCTGTGAAGATGTCTCAGGATGTTGGGATAATTCTGTGTGTGTGTGTGTGTGTGTGTGTGTGTGTGTGTGTGTGTGTGTGTGTGTGTGCATATTAGTTCTACACATCCACAAACAGCTGTCATAACACTATGTTATTCATTTTATATGACTGTGAAATTAGTCAAAATGCAAAGGACAAAAACTTGTCTCTTGGCATTTTTATTTAGTTTCTGATATGAGCAATATGGATGAAATATAATGTTTCATATTTGTTGGCTTATAAGTTGAGTCCAACTGCATACAACATAGACCCTGATCAGAGATCACACTGCCAGATCAAGGTCTATTCTGTTTGTTCTACTTGTTACTCCTAACAAATTGCATAGGCCCAGAATTGCCAGTGCATTATGCAACAGCAGATCTTTGTCTTTGTAGTTTGCAGGTGGACTTGACTTATAAGCAAGTATATGTGGTACAAGTAGTAAAATCCATTTGAAAAAAATTACTGTTTGAGTCGGTGCACTTGCCAGATTGGTTTGTCTTTTACATGATTATCTGTACTGGTCATAGACCAGAAGAGCTTTTGGGATGATCTGTTGTCTATTGTCTGTCATTTGTTGTCTGTCTGTCTGTCCTAAACTACTAAACTAATAAAAGGATTTACACATGTTTGTCCCATGGTTTGGTTGGTCCTAAGTGAAAATGATGGTGCTCAGACATCCACTATAGCTGTCACAGTGGCCATCTTGAATTTTTTTATTATTTTGCTACTCCTCCTGACATGGGTATTTCCCTAAAAGACTTCTTATGATATGTTGGTCCTAAAAATTGATAGATATCCAAAATGTCCAACATTGCAGCCATCTTGAAAATCTTGGTATTGCTATTCCTCCTGAATGGATTATCTTATCAGCATGGAGTTTTCACTGAAATACTTCCTATAATGTCTGGTTGGTTCTAAATGAAAATGGTGTGGATCTGACATCCAGCATGGCCACCAGAGTGACCATATTGATAAAAAAAAATTGGGGTTACACCTCCAACATTGATGGTCGTTTCAACATGGGGTTTTCACAAAAAGACTTCTTGTGATTTCTAGTTAATCCTAAATAAAAACGGTGCCAATTTGACATCCAGAATGAACTCCATGGCATCCATCTTGAAAATCTTAACATTTCTCCTCTTGAAGTTTTCTTATCACTACTCTTCCTTCATGAATGGTCATATCAACATGAGGGTTTCACTAAAAGACTTCGTATGATTTCTAGTGGGTCCTAAATATGAAATGGTGCCGATTTGATGTCCAAAATGGCTACCATGGCAGTCATCTTGAAAATCTTGTTACTGCTACTTCTCCTGTATGGTCAGATGAACATGGGGTTGTACTAAAAGAGTTCTTATAAAGTCTGGTTGTTCCTGAATGAAAATGGTACTAATCTGACATCCAGTATGGCCATTACAATGACCATCTTGATTTTTTCATTGCTACTCCTTCATAGATAGCCATATCTGCATTAGGTTCTCACTAAAAGACTTCTTGTGATGTTTAGTTGGTCCTAAATGAAAATGGTGCCAATCTGACATCCAGTATGGCCACCATGGCAGTCATATTGAAAATCTTATTCTGAATGGATGACCATGTCAGAATGGGGTTTTCACTAAAAGACTTCTTATTACATCTAGTTGGGCCTGAATAAAAATGGTGTCAATCTGACATACAATATGGCTGCCATTTTAACCATCTTGAAAATCATATCACTGCTCCTAAATGGTGCCAGTCTGGGAGCCACTATGGCCACCATCTTATCACAACTCTGTTTGAGCAGAAAGTCATTGATGTTGGGTTTTCACCAGAAGACTTCTTATGATGTCCAGTTTGTTTTAAATGGAAATGATGCTGATCTGACATCTAATATGGCTGCCACAGCAGCCATCTTGAAAATCTTGTTATTGCTACTCCTCCTGAATGGAAGGTAATATCTTAAAAATATTATTTCTGCTGCTTTCCAAGTCAGTGACTATATCAACATGGGGTTTTCACCAGTAGACTTTTTATGATACCTAGTTGGTCCTAGATGAAAATAGTGCCAATCATGCATTTAGTATGGCTACCATCATGATGACTGCCTTGTAAATCTTCTTGTTGCTATGCTTGCTGAATGGATGATCATTATGACTTGGGGTTTTAACCAAAAGACTTCTACTGATGTCTACTTTGTCCTAAATGAACATGAGGTCAGCTAATATCCAGAATGTGGACCACAGCAAATAATTTGAAAATCTTCCAATTGCTGAAGAATATCCGAGATAGATTCAACACTCAACACTTAAAAGGAAGAAATGGTCTTATCTTGAATTCCTGGAAATTCCTTTTGCCATGTAGAGCATGAGTCCCTTTGAGGGACTCTTGTTTTTAAATTTACAGTTATGTAAATAGCATATATTTTGATATCGTTTTTGTTTTTTACATTTTGTTTACATTTTTATATGGTTTTTTTTCTTTCCTTATTTTGTATTTCTTTGCAGGTTTTTGAAATTCAGACGAATATTACCTGTGAATCAAGAGTAATAGATAATGAGCTAAAATTTGGCATATTTTATTGTGTACAATTTTTAACATGGGTTTAGATATGGGTCATATTAACATAAAATTTTTTGTCCTAGATGCGATATACATCCATTTTGATGGCAGAGGATAACATCATGCATCCATGCGATGCCAAAAATAGGGAATAGGAAGCAGTAAGATGGCATTAAAATCTACCATGGTTTTGTTGTAATTCTCAGTAATTCTACATGAAGTGGGAAATGCTATAATGATATTTTAGTTTTTAATTGTTGTCTGTATCCAAAGTAATCATTGCTCAGATCATTTGCATCTCCCATGGTAAAGTATACAAGTGGCTGGTGTTGATGTAGATTTTTGACCTCTCAAGGCTGATCAAATTTTTTATCGACTTGTGCAGACAAGTGGTTTAAAAAAATTAACTTGTCCCAACTACCATTTCACTTATCCCAAAAATTCATCTCTTGCTTTCATATGGTAAAATGTGTGTTCTTTAATCCATAAAAAACCCAACATATTTATTTTCTGTGGGCTGATCAAATTTTTTATCCACTTGTCCAGACAAATGGTTTCAGAAAATTCACTTGTCCCATCTACCTTTTTACCTATCCCAAAATTTTGATCTCCTGCTTTGATTCTATAAGATGTGTCTGCTTTAATCCATAAAAAACAAAATATTTATTTCTTCAAAGGGCTTAATTTTTTAGTTTTCCTTTGTCAAGATAGATACATGATTTCTTGCCCCGATACAGTAACTACACTATTTATAAGCTACACTATTTACAGTAGCATTGGTAGAATCTTTCCCTGGCATCTATTCTCAAGACTTTGTCAATTGACAGGACAAAGTCTCTTGCCCTGAGTCAGTTCTTATGATTAGCACAAAGTTCATCACCATTCTTGCCCAGGAGTGCATTTCCATATTAGAAAATGTTTCTCTGCATTGGGCAAGTTATTTGGCTCTCTTTCTTCATTTAATTCTCATTTAGTTGTAAAATGGCCTTTCCAGGTGGAGTGTCAGCAACTCCAACTTCAGGGATTATTTGCATATGCAGCTAGTGTTATGCATATATTGTGACGCATATGCTTTGTGAGGTCCAAAACTGTCATCAGACTTGCTTGATTAAGTCCTGAATTTATCAATTCCATTGACCAATACACTGGTTAGATTTCTAGGCTGTACCAGTTTTGAATATTGTTTGCAATAACTGCAAAACATCTTTCCTTCAGAGTCAGTAAATTCATGCCATGGATAATTATCAACCTGGTGTAGTTGAAAATGTTTATATCTTTTGCATCAAAGTTTACTTTTTATGCTGCCAGTCAGGTTTATGTCTCTTTTGGAGAAATTGTTAACTCAAACTCAATGGCAGCTTTAGATTTTATCCCTCCACTTTCACATGAATTTTTCCTTCTCTGAATCTTGTTTATGCCCTTCCTTATGAAAATAATTTAGTAAACTCATCTTATCCAAATAGAAAAGATCACCTCATTTGACAACCACTTCTAAATGATCATAACACAAATTTTGTTGTTAAATGTAAACACAGATGGCTCCTTTATTAGCTTAATTGTTCTGATTAAAATGCAATATCGCATGTTGAAGTTGTTACTCTATATAAATCTGTGACAAAAATTAAAGAATTATTATTGTCATTTAATCAATTCATAAAGGAAATTGAGTTGCATTGACTTGTTGAATTGAAATTAAAAGGTTAGCTGTCTGTGATTATCTGAGTTGAGTAAACATGACATAATAAAAGTTTGTTTAAAACACTGCTAATTAACCATACCAGATTTGTTTTAAGTGTTTGATTGGTTGATAATTTGTTCACTTAACCCATTGTCTGGTCTAGCTGTAACAGAATATTCACACATGTGACAGATATCAATGACCATTTATGGTAGATGTGATATATCACAGAATGTGAATGAATAAATGGAGAGGTAGATTCAAGCATCAGATGTGCCTAGAGGACATGAATGGCCAGAGAAAAGTATATAAAGTGATTAAAGTATGAAGCTTGCCACCTGGGAAATTTGTTTTAAAATAGGAAAAAAAAGTACTTGTCCAAGACTAGTGCCATGGAAAATTTTACTTGTCTGACTTCAAATATGAATAGTTCAGGGATTCTATCTACCAGTCTATTTAGTTTGGGTTAGCATTGTTTGTAGAGCACGGGACTGGGTGACTGTATAATATGTGTTTGCTTGGTACATGTATCTTCACTGGGGGATGGTGTGGGAGTTTTGGTGTTACACATCCTTGATTGAGGAACCAGATTTGTTGACAAATAACAGCACGCAGAAGTTTTAAAATTTGCACCATTTTAAGTTATATGAAAAAACCTGCTCTGCAATTGACTCTGTGTCAGCTTCGGACAGCCAGTGTATGATTATACAAACCCAGGTACTAGGGACATGAAATGTTTAGTGTATACATTCCAGGGTGGATTCTCAGCTAAGCTAGCCTGACTTCAGGTCTACATGAGGCATAATACCAGAAATGTGTAACAAAATCTGATGTACATTTTCCCATTCCGTTTTCTTGGTACAGATTTTGTATTTTTCCTTGATTTTGATGGAAACATGAATGTCAAAATAGACTTATTCTGGAGAAGACTTACTGTATGTAGGAAGCTGATGTTGGTTAATATTTGTTTATATGGATTTGAAATTTACACATTAAATAGATTTGCACTGAGATTTCTCCCTTTTGATGGATCTATATGGATACATTGTTTTGTGGATGATTCATGTGTATTGATATGCATTTAGCTTTGATACTATTTAATAGTTTGACATTTTGTATTTTGTACTCCTGAAAGTGCAGGAAGGTGTTAGAATTTTGAAATTCACTAAAACCTGTCATGAAAGACCACTGCTATGAGAGACCACCTGTCTTGAAAGACTGCATGCTTGATGCATGGATATATTCATTATATAGTGTTATGACCTATCATGGGAGACCACCTGTCTTGAGAATATTATTATTTGGCAGAATGGGTAGTGTTTTAAGACAGGTTCTACTGTAATGCAACATGTAAACTAGACATGTAAAAAAAATCAAATGCTGTTATTTTAAGTAATCATTGTATAGTCCATTTTGAAAATGTATTAAACCAAGGATTTACCATTTATATACACATAAAAGCCCCACTTCAAACTGCACAGACCCAGATCTGCTGGCACATGTTATGGCAGATCGGGGTCTGTACAGTTTATCAGGAGTAATCAGTAGAACAAACATTATAGACCCAGATCTGCTGGTGCATTATGAATTCAACTTATAAGTGAATATGTATACGGTAGGCAACATTTTGACTCACAGTTCATCTAGGCAGTCTCGATTGAACATACCTATTTAAGTTATAATTTTTAGACTGTTTACACATTGTGTCCATACACTTGAATATTCATTATTATCTGGTCATCATTTCATTAGGAATAATAATTTCAACTGCAAGTCCACAGATTTAATTTTGTATTTTAGGCTTTTTATTCTTTTAAGTCTTTGCTTATATGAAATCAGTGTAACTTTACAGAAACAAATGGAAGCCTTTAATTTTATATATGTTTTTAATGATGTTTTTAAGACATTTCTTGTAACAATTATATTCAGGTTTCATTTGTCAATAACATAAATCATATACAATATGAGAAGACTTTTCCTGTTAGTGTAGTTATTTTTTTATATGTTTTTAATATTAAAAATGTTTCACACTTGCATTTTTATTATGTTGTGATACTGTATCTTTACAACACTGTCAACAGAAGCCATGTGGTGTACTGCATTGTAGTGAGAATACTTTATAATGCATATGATTTAGCTGTATTTTAATGAAATGGGATCCATGATCATTCTCACCTTATACAGTCCTACCCATTTATGTCGACATCCTCGGGCCCGAGGAAATGTTGTCGACATAGGCGGATGTCGAGATAAGTGTGTGTGGGGGGGGCGTCTGAAAAAAAGATACAAGTTAAATTCGTCAGTAAGGGGTGACCTGTCGTCAGTGAGTAGCATTTACACTTTGAGAAAAAAAAACAATGCAAATTTTGATTACATGAAGACAAAACCAGTGTGAAATACGCTTGTATATTGACAAATTACATTTTGGTTACCTTTGTATAATAAAATCCACAATAAAATATTGCATTGGTCACATCCTGAGATGAAAAACATTCACTAATATTCAATGTTGGCATAAGCACATGGTTGCATAGTTGTTATTTACACGCTTCAAGTACATGTACTTAAATTGGCCTAGATTTTGGTCAGTCTGTTC
>JAECUM010017551.1:0-34672 GCA_016617855.1 Megalonaias nervosa | reverse complement strand
TATATCAATAGGGGGCCATGAACACATTTCCATATACCCTCTTTTGTGCTCACAGCAGCAATGTTTACGTCATTTTAAACCTTCTATCAGCGAGAAATTATGCGACCACAATGATGGAAAATTATGCTCGAGAAATAACAATCATCACATCATTTGGAACCTTCCAGCTAGGAAAAATTTGCACACTCAAATGATGAAAAAATTATAGCGACCCTTTTACAAATGAGACTCCAAATCACACTCACCAGGTATTAACATTGCGCTCGGCCCCCTTTTCATATACTACTGATCTTTCAAGGTTATTTAATAGAATTTATACAGCGAATTTAGTTGACACAATCGAATTATATATATATTACAGAATAAAATTACACAAAATTATATAAATGAGCTTTGAGTAGGTTAGAAATTATATGATGAACTGCGTTAAAAAGTTTGCAAAATCTGCTGGACAATTTAACATTATTGTGCCGAACACTTTACCAGAAAAAGCTTCTTATAAAAACTATATAAAAGCAATTGCTTTTAATTTGAGTAAGAAAGAAATTTAAAACTTTAAGTCGATAAAAACTGCAGCTACAACACTTAAAACTAACGCAGATAAAAATCAGACAAAATGATTATTTTCAAACTTCTGATGGCTCGTACTGAAATTAGTCTCCTTTATTCACAGGATACATTCATCCTCTACATTTAGTAGGTTTTCTTATTAATATTTTTATGATCGATCAATTCTTGTAAAATTATTCTGTATGTTATTTCATATCACACACAACCTTCATAAACAATTTGTCCATTATATCTGACTAATACTTGTTTGCTCGTTTGTTTTTCTTCATAACAGTTTCTTATATTGCAAGCGGAGAAAACCCACCAATTATGTCCAGGTTGCTATGTCCAGCAAACACCCTGCGTGACCATCTATTACTGATAATTGGGAAGTGTCAGAGTGTCTAGCTTTTGAAACATTTACGTCCCTTACCCTCACTAAAACCAATAGACAAATTGTATGAAACAATTGATCGACTGAGAAATGGCAAAATGAAGTAGGTCCACATGTGGTGTAAACACAGCGAAGCGTAATTGAACAGTTGTTCTGTTCCCCAGACTAATTCATAACCTAAAGAAACCAGGGCCTGTCATCGTATTCAACCGCGGGAGATTCTAAGATTTGTGATAAAATTCGAAAAGATGTGTGACTTGACAGACCGACGAATTTTATGGGTTTCTGTGTTGAAAGCTTTTAAGGGGTTTCTAGTAGCTTCGTGCACAGTTTGTAAAACAAATGTGAGTAATACGACACATATATATAGGACATAACCTATGTCTGTCTTTTCATATCCTGCAAAATATTCAATGGTCCTGTGTACTATCTAGGAAGTTTTCTATGCACTTTGTACTTCAATGATTTTTTTCTGGCAGTTGAAACAAACTGCAATTCCGAAATTCTACACTTGAATTCTATACAAGCGTTAACAAAAACGATTATATTTAGCTATAAAGAAAATTATAAATAACTTAACATTTTGTTGTACTTAAAGTCTTTATGCTGATCTGTTACTTTTCGCTGTCAGGCCGAACGCAATAATGGTTATATTATCTATAATAAGAAGCTAGACTGATTCTGTGTGTGTGTTTACAGTTTGAACCAGGCTAGTTATTAATGCACAGATTTAAAAGTATTGTCGTATTCCTTCACGAGTTAGTTATAGCAAAATTATGACATTGCCAAAGAATATTTAATTTGTATAATAGTGCTGACGTATCGTTACACAACTTTGGTTGGCGGAAAATATATATAGTATACTACTCTAGTAATCTTAGAGATATTACTACCGCATCTCCACCCCCACTGTCTCTCTCTCTCTCTCTCTCTCTCTCTCTCTCTCTCTCTCTCTCTCTCTCTCTCTCGATCGATCGATCGATGTTCATCTTTAAGCAGAGTGAGATTTCCAAAAATCAAAAATACTTTTCGGATACATGTCTATACGATATTTAAGCAGTGAGATTCCAGATGGTAAAACTACTGAAACTTGCCTATCCGATGGTTAAGCAGTGAGATTCCAATGGCAATAAATTATGTCGGAAACTTATCTATCCGGCATTTAAGCAGTGAGATTCCAAATGGCAAAACTATTGAAACTTGTCTATCCGATAGTTAAGCAATGTGATTCCAATGACAAAAATACACGACGGAAAGGTGTCTATCCGATAAACGATTAATACACTAATTTGTCCCCAAGAAATCATGCACTTACGAAAAGCAAAGACAACTATATATCTATGCATTATGTTCTAATGCAAATGAAATGAACAACAAAATTTAGGACACTTTCTGATGGAGCACGTATGTATTTCAAAGTGACTTCATACTGCAAAACGTGCAATTACATGTGGGTAGCTTATCGTTCAAAATAGTAGCAAACATTCTTATTTTAGGTTTCTTTTCTTCATCGGTGAGGCATGATTCATGCTTATTCATATTTTGTTTTACTTGCGTATATAAACATTTTAGCTATTTAGACCAAAATCGTTTATTCCTTACTGGAAGCTTCTCTGCCTGATGGAGTGTTTCATACTCTGATATTATCATGAAAATTCAGATGAAAAGCAGCATGCTGTTTATATTAAAATCATTTTTGAGATTTTTTTATCATTTTGCGTCACGATGTTCATTCTTATTGTCGTTTACAGATCAAAAAAGGCATGATTTGTTTATGTAAATGAAAAACAACAAAATCAAAGCTACCATGCGGTATAAGTGGTTACGTCGAAAACCTGGTTTTCTTTCCGGCCTCGTAAAATGCATTCCACCTATGAAATTGAAAAACTTCCACAACAAAACAGTAAGTGTCGTTGCAAATACACCACCTTGGTTTCCTTGAATTATCTAAACATCATTGCAATTTAATTCCTTCATGCTGAGCGAGGCAGAAACATATTAAAACAGTACCAGCTTATGAATATTTATATTCATTCCCAGGCCTGTAACTTTTGATAAAATCGATTACTGCATTAATTTGCATCGCTAAAGTACACGGCGAGTATAAAATGGAGATCATGAAAAGATTTCACGAGCGTGGTTAATGCAGAAACCATTTGATACGCTTATTGCCGTTCATGCTTGCGATTAACTCAAGAGGAACATACATTATATATAGATCTTAATCGTTGGTTCCTGAAATATCCTCAAGTATTTGAATGTATATGTATAAAACAGCGTTCAAAGTATCAACATATTTCCATTCAATTTTCTTCTGGTTTTGTTTCATAATGTCATGCATTCAACTGAACACGCTTTGCTCAAATTCCTTCAAAATTGTCATAACCACACTTTTTTATATTAGTCTACTCTATTTGCTGTTACGAGTCTATGCTCTTAAAATAAGTAACAGAAAAGTGTGAAGACAACAAGCTTTGTAAAACAAATAATTTATTTCCCTTGAATACAAAGTGAAAAATGAGAAAAAAAGAACGTACGGTATTGCGAATTAAATCCAAAAATAATCCGAGAATTAAAGGTACAAGTCCTAGTAATAAAATGTCCTCAATAAAACTCAGTTTAAGTCCCGAAGAGATTTAAATTTGAAGGCGATGACGTGTCTGTTATGACCTGCGTTGTACTGATGTGTCAACAGTCTCTTGTTGAATCACAGAAATATTATTCCAGGATTGAATTCAGTATAAATTCCAATGAATGTCTTTATCTAAAAATTTTGTCAGAGCAGTTTTGTATTTCCAGAGAAAATAATCACTTGAAATCAATAATTTGAAGAAAATAAAATTCAGCCCAAACTGGATACAACATAATATAACCCAAAATGCTAGATGTTAAAGTACGACTGGTAAAATCTTCACAATCACAAAATAATATAGTTCTCTGTTTGACCTCAGGTCACAAATAAGCATTTTTAAAAACAACCATTACCTAACGGAAAATAACTTTCCAGCATGATTTAATGAGCCTTGCTTATTTTAAACATAATACCCTATAAAACTGACTTTGGAATCCCCAAAACCCTGACCCAAAACAAGATGTTTACCAGAATAATAATTGGGTCAATGAACTAATACCCATAGAGAATAATGAAGCTATTATTAGTTGTTTACATCAATGAAATAAAAGAAAATTTTAAGAAGTCGATCAGGTCAAACGGAACTGAACTCAGTTTTGGACAAGGTCAAGGCCAGTAAAGGATGTTACATTACAACAACATGTAATGGAATAAAAAAATATTTAAAACTAACAGACAAACAATTAAATTAAATATACATAACATTGCTATGAAATGATGTTTAACAGCTCTTGTGTGAAATTTCCTTTTCATAAACAAATGTTGTGCTCGAGATAATAATTATTATTACAACGTGTTTGATGGATGACTTTTACACCTACAGTATCGTTACATTTGCTTTTCTCACATATAGTGACATTAAATTTGGTTTTCACAATGGTGTCATCACATTTGGTTTTGTCACATATCGTGTCATTACATTTAGTTTTCACACATATAGTGTCATTACATTAGGCTGACACTGAATCAATTTTTTTTTTAAATGCGGCGTATGTTAGTATTTTTGTGTGGTGTCCAGTCGAAGAGCACTAGAGATTTCTGATTTCATAGCTCCCATGCAGTGATGAATTGAAGGTCTCGCGTCTCCCGTCCAGTGATGAAGGTACGTTCTTGCGTGGTGAGCTCCTCCTAACCTGCGGAAGAATCCCTGGAGAGTCTTCTTATCCCGAAGATCCGCTGGTCTAGAACCAAAACCAGTCCCATCCTTCGAAGCAAAGTTTCCATTGACCGCAGCATCCGGGTTATACAAAACCCGGGAGTTCGAAAACTCTTCGTGCAGAGCTAAATAAAAATACAACGACTGAGCCATGTAATACATGAAACATGATTAAGTACAAATACAGTTTGTTATGAGTCTGTGCTCTTAAAATAAGTAGCAGAAAAGAGTGAAAGAAAACAAGCTTTGTAAACTTTAACAAATATAATTTATTTCCCTAGAATACAAAGTGAAAATGAGGGAAAAAAAAGAACTTACGGTGTTGCGATTTAAATCCCCAAATAATCCATGAATTACAGACACAAGTAATAATAATAAAAAGTCCTGAATAAAACTCAGAACAAGTCCCAAAGAGATCCAAAACTGAAATCGTGTATGTCATAGCTTATGGAGTACTGATGCATCAACAGTCCTTTGTTGAATCACAGTAATATAATTCCAGGTTTGAATATACCATAGCTGGGCGTTATAGTCCCATAGGTCTGGCTCACGATAAAAATTTAGAAAGAATTTCGGCACATTAAATATGTAAAACAAATCTATCACACAGAACGCAGAGCAAAAGAAAAAAAAAGAACCCGAATATATTTTCATTTTAACATACATGTACAACTGATGATTGCTGCCGTAATGTGGACAACTTCCTGATGAAGATCATATTTATTGTGACTATACAGGGATACTTTTAGTATTTTTGAAATAGCTAGGTTACATCTATAACGTAAAGTTGTACGCGGCAACGAAACCCATTTACATGGTCGTTCATACAAAAGTATTTTAGTACACAGAATTTCGTGACACATGGATTGTAATAATTGTAATAATTCTGTTAACACAATTTCTTGACACATGGATTGTAATAATTCTGTTAAAAGATACCTGTGCCGTACTCTGCTTTTAAAACAGAGCATTTTTATCTCTCCAATGAGTTCCCAAACGTTATGGGACACTTCCGAATCACCCTTCGATGCACAAGTGCAAAGGGATCCGATATGTCCATCTGCTCCAAGTTCAAACTTCACAAGTTCCGGTGGTTCTATTTAGGCATTATGGGATTGCTGACTACAAGCAATATTTACTTACATCCGAAAGTAAGAGCTTTACAATGTGAAAAACTACGCACCTCCGAAAATGAAGATCTGACAACGGAATTCCTCCAATAAGCACCGGCAATTTTACGCTTTGTAAAAACTCATTTTAAAAAACTTTTTTGAAAGAATTGGGCTTAGTTTAAAATCACTTCCAAGAGATATATTAGACTGACTTCAGTAAGTCATGGAAATTAACAAAGTAATGGGGCCACGTGTTTGGAACTAATTTGTTGCTCTTAATATACAGACGTCACCTCAAAGGGTAATATCCAAATACTTGCTGGGAAATACGCTGACTTACTGATAACTAGTAAAGAACTTTGTTGTACAGTGTACCAGCATTCAGAACTTTTAAATGTCCCTCGTTTGTATATGTGCCACTCAGAACAAAGTTGGACATATCTCTATGTATTAGCAGATTATGAGAAACTATGAACTACAGCTATGCCAAACGACAAGCTTAGAAATGAAGTTGATTTGAGTGAAACTTAATATTGCTAGTGGACAGATCGTCAAAAGAGGCACTTTAGCAGACGCAAACGATATGATTAAAAACAGCAAGAGTTCAATAAAGGGCACTTTGCCTAATTTGCTAGTACAACTGATGGTAAACCTCAGTTGTCCGTGTCAGCATACGAAATGGTTATGATTTTTATTGACTTGTACACGACCAGCAGGAAATCAGCAGGGAAACACTTACAGTCCATGTAAGATATATGTAAAAGACACATACTAATGCTATTTCTAACGGAAATACATTTCGGTTTGTTCAAGAACGTTAGGCATAACTGTAAGGACATTAACTGGACTGATAAAGACGGATGCTGGTAAAGTTGAAATATCGCTGAATGTATTACTACTATCTTATAGGGAGGGGTACATATAATATTAGAAATATCCCCATGGAGCATCTACCGAAATCATGAAGGAAGCATCGGACATCGTAAAGGATTTTAGCAAAATGCACATGCATTAATGTGTGGCGATAACGACACTAAATAAAGAAGTTGAAGCAAATGGTTCCAGTGAATAAGTGTATATATTTAAGCAATAATCATGCGTAAATAAAAATGACGATAAATATAGTGTCTTATACGGAAACTGTTTGCTATAGAAAAACATCGTTGGCTGAACCTTTATTTAATAAAAGTTATTAGATCAATCATTGCATCACGTCTGTAAGTTTCAAGAAATCGATTGAAACAAAAGTATTCGTTGCTGTTGATATGGTCATTGAAACAAAAGTATTCGTTGCTATGGACATTGAAACAAAAGTATTCGTTGCTATGAAACACATATCAGCTGACAAATAAAATGAGATTTTTTTTACAAATGTGAAATTCCACATGATGTTTCTTTTTTTAATTATATACAAAGATATTTATGAGACCTGAAGTCCTTTAGCAATATACAATATGTCTTAATCTGCATTGATATAATGATCTTGAATATCAGCAACATCATCTGAAACTTCATTTCAAATTATTGGTTGTCTTAAAATTAAGTATGTACTTGGCAGAAAGTAAAGAAATTTTTGATGATCAAGTACATGCATCTCTGACAAAATTCAAGAGACTATGAAATTTTTAATTTATGTATTAAACATAAATTTTCATCTTATTTAGAAACAAAATTGAAAGATTAACAGTTGCAGATAAATTTTAATTTGTATAGGATAACAAACGTGCTCTATTAGATGCATCCTATAAATTGGGGATACAAACGTATTCTGTCAGAAGCATTCAATAAATTGGTGTTACAAACGTATTCTGTCAGAAGCATTGAATAAATTGGTGTTACAAACGTGTTCTTTCAGAAGCATTCAATAAATTGGTGTTACAAACGTATTCTAAAGTAGAAGAAACATTCAACAAATTTGTTTCAAACGTGGTCTATCAGAAATATTCAATAAATTGTTGTTACGTTTGTGACGGAGTATAGATGAACATTATGAAACACCTTCTGTCTTCAGGAACAAACTTATGAAATAAAGAAACCTCACAGACTATACATTTTAACTTTCAAGACACATACTCTCATAATATTTTCTTTCTGTTAGAAATACTTTATTATAATATTTAGGATACTAGATTAATTGATTAATAAACTGCGAATTCAACTATTACTTTAGTGTCATAAACAAAGATTTCCATCAGGGGTGTCACGGAGACAGTCGCATATCCTGTTTGCTTGTTGTCTTAATGCATTTTCCCGTCAACTGAGTATTAGGCAATTTTACAACGCGATCAGCTATTCAATTAAATTCAAATGTATCCTATAAGTTCTTATGTATATTTAATTTGATTGTTTGTCTGTTATTTTTTTTAAAAAAATTATTCCATTAAATGCTATTGTAATGTAACATTGTTTACTGGACTTGACCTTGTCCAGAACTGAGTTCAATTCTGTTTGACCTGATCGACTTTAAAAAAAAAAAATTTTATTTCATTGATGTAAATAACTAATAATAGCTTCATTATCCTCTATGGGTATTAGTTTATTGACCAAATTATTATTAGGTAAACATGTTGATTTGGGTCAGGGTTCTGGGGATTCCAAAGTCAATTTTATAGGGTATTATGTTTTAAATAAACAAGGCTCATTAAATCATGCTAGAAAGTTATTTTCCATTAGGTAATGGTTGTTTTTAGAAAATGCTAATTTGTGACCTGAGGTCAAACAGATAACTATATTATCTTGTGGCTCAGAATTTTACCAGTTGTGTTTTAACATCTGGCACTTTAAATTGTATTATGAAGTGTCCTGTTTTTTGGGCAGAATTTTATTTTCTTCAAATTATTGATTTCAAGTGATTATTTTCTCTGGAAATACAAAACTGCTCTGACAAAATTCTTGGATAAAGACATTCATTGGAATTTATACTGAATTCAATCCTGGAATAATATTTCTGTGATTCAACAAGAGACTGTTGACACATCAGTACAGCGCAGGCCATAACAGACACATCATCGCCTTCAATGTTAAATCTCTTCGGGACTTGAACTGAGTTTTATTCAGGACTTTTTATTACTAGGAATTGTGACTTTAATTTTTGGATTATTTTTGGATTTAATTCGCAATACCATAAGTTCTTTTTCTCATTTTTCACTTTGTATGCTAGGGAAATAAATTATTTGTTAAATTATACAAAGTTGGTTGTCTTCACACTTTTCTGTTACTTATTTTAAGAGCATAGACTCGTTACAAAGTATATAATAAACATACTGAGTGTCCTTGCCCATTGAGATGGTCTAGGATTTGCTCCAATTTGGGGTGATGAAATAATGATCGCCAGCGAACATGCATCGATATATTTTCTCCTTTTGTAATGTTAGCTTAGTATGCAGAAAAATGTGATTTTCAATTGTAGGCACAAAGCAGTTTGCCTTGTCAAAGATATCAATAAGTTTGCCTTGTCAAAGAGATCAAGCAGTTTGCCTTGTCAAAAAGAAAAGAGATGAAGCAGTTTGCTTTGTCAGATATGAAGCAATTTGCCTTGTCAGAGATCAATCAGTTTGTCTTGTCAAAAAGATCAAAACGTTTGCCTTGTCAGAGATCAAGCAGATTGCCTTGTCAAAGAGATCAAAAAGTTTGCCTTGTCAGAGATCAAGCAGTTTGCCTTGTCATAGAGATCAAGCAATTTGCCTTGTCAGAGAGATCTCTTGGGTGGTTCTGACTACTGCGGAGAGTCGATATAAATTATTGTATACTTATTAATCATTGATATTACGCTGATATTATAGCTTATTACAACCAACATAATAACAAACGCAGAAAAGAGAACACCTCACTAACATATTTTTAAACAAAATATATGTGCACAAAAGGAACTACGAAAAGGAAAATGTCAGTAACAGTATAACATCTAACGCAAACAACATACATGCATACTCCCAACATTCTAAAGAGGACAACACCCTAAGGTCACGACAAATTCAAAATTCAGTCTCTATCACCTAATAATGAAGCATTTAAGAAAGCGAGCCATGTCTCTAAGTAAAGGGAGAGTGTCGCTGGCAAAGCAACAGAAAATATATACCGCGGCGAAAAGAGACGATAAGGAAAGAAACACCTACTGGATTTTATATCCTGAATGGGTGGAGACTGTGCTAATCTAGGTATCCATAAATTGACAGCATTTCGGCATATTTGGGTTGGGGGTGGGACATTTCTTAAGTCCTGCAAAGTGTTTATATGCTGGGAAGGGACCGCAATGCATCTACAAATAAAAGGATATATACACCACCTGATAAGTGATATTTTGCCATTATTAATCATTATTATTTTAATGTGTTCAGTTGCTGATTAATTCAAGCTTTTCTGGATTATGTTTATATCATTCAGATTTGACATTGCATATTGCTGTCTGTAACAGATAATGATTGTTATTTGGTTGGCAATCTCGTGTATATAGCCTTGATCTTACACACTTTCTCGTACTGGCATTAAATATGAATATTGGATACAGTAAATCACGATAAATTTTCAATTGTTCAAAGTATTTTGAAAGATTGTGAGTATTTTGTTAAAACTGTTTTGCTTGCTTGAACCTGTCAATAAATTTAACACCGATCGATAGATCAAATAACGTTCCATAAAATGATCAGCAAATGCACATGCAACACGCCAGACACCAGCAGATGCATGCATGTGAAACAGATAAACGACATTGACGTAAAATTGTCGGAGAAGGAGGACAATTCTGCTACTCAGCAACAAGCATAGTATATAATCAGATCTCCCTTAGGATAATCTACGTCTGATACCAAAACCGACTTATCAAGCTTACTGATTTCATTCTTATTCATATCCTACAATTTGATGTGGTTTCATCGTTTTAAAGACGGTGGCGAATCAATGGAAGATATCCCACATTTTGGAAGACCTTTTTCTGTATTGGTGAGCGGGAATGTGTTGATTACTGTGAAGGGGACAATTGACGAAGATCCTCGATACAAAGTGTTTTTAATATATTGAACAATCGTTTGAAGCTTAGAAAGCGTTTGTACAAGATGAGTCTCGGATGTGGTGACGGCTAACCAAAACGTTTCGGGTTGAAATCGCCAGTCACCTACTCGCCAAATATGATAAGTGTCCAGAGACATTTGAATGGTATTGTCAGATGTAATGAAATATGGATTTACTTTCTGAAACCCGATGTGAAAGAAAAGAGTTACATTTGCATCTGAGAAAATGAGCCAAGACCACAAACAGCTCGTTGTAGTTGGACCGTCAAGAAAGTTTTACAGGCATTTATTTTCGATGCAAAAGTCCCGGTCGTCCAGGTACCCGTTTCTCACACTGCTATCGATACTGGGCATTTTTATCCTTCCAAAGTGTGGCCAAAGTTGTGAAACTACCGAACCACCCGTCAGCCGGGAGCCGACGTATTCATGACAATGTATCGGCGCATAACTCTGCCAGATCCTTCATACAGAGTTTGTCTAGCCTCAAGCCATCAAATGTTCGCTGGGGGCAGACGACTTGAAGGATGCCATTTTGTTGGAAATACGACTTTTATTACATTCTTGGGTCAAGACATTTTATGTGAAATTTTCACGACGGGAATGAAATCTTATCATCAGTGACAATCCTACTTTCATTTTAAAAAATTCTTTGCAATGGAAACTCATGGAAATCAAACAACCAGAACCCAGTGTAGCTTCTCTGTTCTCTTTTTATTTAAAATTCAAAGACTTTTGTTTAACTTTAAACTTTAATTTATGAAGCACTATGTTCCATTTAAACGTGGTGTACCTGCACAAAATAAAACAAATATGCCTCAAAATAGTACACAAATTATGCATTGTATAGCATATTTGCGTTTTATCCTAATTACGCTTTGTGACAATCGACAGATTAAATGCATTTGAGAAACGTATGACCGTCCCGACTGTCGGGTGGCCGCTCTCCTTTACCGCTTCATTACAAAAGCCTTGACATCTTGCGATTTTTATAGTTTATTACCGATGTTATTAGCTTCGAATGTAAAAAAACTAATACTGCGTAAAGAGAGCATTCTTAGATAACCATTGCATGCAATATTTATGTGTGTGTGTTTGTGCGTGCGTGTGTGAGAGCGAGACAGACTTTCACACAGAGAGAAAGTGTTTGTAGTCTCAGTAGTATCAAACTACGTGTTTTTGCCTTTTTTGTCCCGTTTGTAGCCCTTACACTCCTCTCCTCGCTTCTAACCCTTCCCCCCATTAGATAGATAGCCCATATGTGACCGTTACCAGTTAATTACTTTTAATTTTGTCCATGGGGCGCAGGTACCCCCAACACATGGGGTGGGGGGAGGGTAGAGTCTTGTACTGATGGAAATGCCCCAAAGGGTTTCCAAGCAAGGCAAAACACCAGTCTTTAATACACACTCTGACTGTACAACAAATACCGGTGATTGTATTACTTCAGGCAAGTATATAGTAGCGATCAATACACACACTGCGATCTGCAACCTAATGAACGAATTAATTTACTGTGTTTTTGACAAATACTGTATACAGACAGGCTTGTATGACTGATTTTAACTGTGCTATATCAACAAAAAGCTCTGTATTGATTTTTCTTCGCAGTAATGCTTGCGCGGTCTCTATAGCATGAATTCTTTCTGAAAAATGTTTTATTTAGCGTACGCAAGGAATTTCGCTATGAGTACCCTGAAACTGGCTTACTTAATCGTTTGACAAGGGTTGATTTACAGCTTTATGTTAACGGCAGACACTGGGTTTTTCCATAAAGTATCACTGGACGCTTATAACAGAATAAAACAAGAAACGAAATAGTGTTTCCGATAATTAGATAAAACGCTTGCGTGTATGTATAGGAATCTCCATGACATTGGGACGCAACAAAATGCAAAGCTGTCTATCTTGGAAAATACTCTGTGGCAGAATAACCATTTTGAGTACCGTAAAACACACACAGGTGTTACCTGATGGTTTAGGTGCTTTACCTTGCCTTGAATATGGCATCGGGGTCAAATCAACTTTGCCAACCCTGTGGATCTGTTCGTGAATAATATAAAGCGAGCAGATATAAATCGAAACCACAAACACCTGTGGCTGTACAAGCACAGACATATACAACAAAAAACAATAAAATAGAAATAAATGCAATAATTACCAGGATTTAAATGATTACAGTTTCTGATCTTGACAAAATCCACCCACCCACCCACCCACTCAAAAATAAAACAAGCCATCGACAGAATTTCCCAGTTATAAAGACGCTTCACCCTTACCTTAGTTTTAGACATGTCTACTGTGCCACAGCTAGAAAAGATCGCACGGCAGCATGGAATATACATTCCATTTCGTATGAGAAAAGTGGACATACTTTAATTATTGAGACCCATATTTGTACTGAATCCACCACCACTACAGGTTGTCACTGACACTGCAGCCACAACAATAACAATTACAATTACAAATAAACCAACGGTGCAACAATTAAAATAATTTGCACATGAGCATAATATCCGAAAAAGCCGACATTCTTGCGATATTAGACGAGTATGAACAAAACCCTCGGTGTCGTTTCGCATCTGCTATCGCTAACTGAGGAGGCTGTATATATATTCGTGCACAAACACGGCAATCATAAGTACCAGAATTAAAATTTCAAAACCGTAGTGGTGAAATGGAAAATCGCGTGGTAGTTATTCCATCCACATAAAATACCAGACAAAGACGCTCGATAACTATTGATAAATATGATTCCTGGAATCGTTGCGGTGTTATTAAACTTTGTTCACGCTGGCGTTAATGCAGACATTGTTCATAGTGCGCACCTGGTTATGCCATGTGGTCGCCACAAGGATGGATTTAAAGTTACTATACCGTGGATTCATAGTGGTGGCAACATAATGTTGACAGCAGCGCCATCATGATGAAATTGGAAGAGGCATTGAAAGGATTCTCTAAACCCTGGAGAAATACACCAATACACGATCCGAGGTACATCTCTCACCGTATGAACCGTTTTGTGGATCCGGTTTCATAGCAACACCAAACTGGGTACTACCAAGGTCAGTTATTAAAGCCTCATCAACAGTTCCTGCGCGTACTGTTGACCATATAACCGTTCCGTATGTTTGCGATTAAATCGCTTCACAATAGCTTGGTCACGATGCACACTGACATGTTCGACATGTATTCGCACATGGTAATTGTCAACATCACCGCCAGAGAAACGAGAAATTTCTTTGCCAGGATCTACTTGTAACAATTGTGGCCATGTGAGTGGTATGTGTGCATACATACGTTCGAGTGCATCTGCGACACTTGCAGAATTGTTTGGTGTCAACGGCTCCACTTCTTTTTATCTGCTGGCCACATTGACAATGGTTGGCGAGTACTTATATATACGCAATTGGCCTTGTCAATTACAGACGCGATCATGTGGAGGAAAAAACAAATCTGCTTGATGAACCTCATTTGGTGCTTAGACGTCAAACCAGCCACGTGATATCTTTCTTGGTACTGGTAGGTAAATTTGTCACAGAGCTTGTTTGGCCAACCATGTTCGGGTAATCCCGTGATTGGCCTTGGCTGCACTGGTTAACTGTTCCACGGAGACTTCACCTCTCCAATACCCACGCGAACTGTAGTATATTTTGGAAAATGCCCGGCTGTCTGTGTTCATTGTTTGTTTATATCATTATACATTTGCTTTTGATGAGTGCCAAGTCATGGATCAGATCCACGTCGGCAGTGATGTGTTAGAAGAGTATGAGAAGCAACGCCGTAAAGCCTCTCAGGAACAGCAAGAATTTATTCAAAATGTGACAGAAGGCCGCAAGAAGGTCAAAGATATGATACAGTCGCGACAGACTGCACGAGATGACCTCACAGCAAGGTTTGAACAAACATTTGTGCCGCTGATTAAACCTACAAACGAAATTGCCGAATGTGCAGCTCGTACGGGAACAAGAGCAGCCCCTGGTACAGTTTGTAAGAGAGCCAATCGCTCAAGGATATCAAGAAAGCCACAAGATCAACTGCAAAGACAATTACGCATTTACCAGAGGTAACTGAATAAGTCAAAGAATAGCTTGCTGCAATCAAAGGAGCCTCTGATGTACTGGCCAAACGCTCTGGTGAACTTGATGAGGATGTAAGAAAGGCACTTGATAAAATACCAGACGTGCCACCCGAATACAAGTCGCAGTTGAAAAGAAACAAGCTATTGGTGATAATTGTTTTGTGGAAATGCATCGTGCATATAATTGTGAAGACATTGTAAAAGGTGATGCATTATGGATAAGATATTTGGCACTGTACATATCACAACCAGTGACGCATCCACAGCAACCTCCTAAAGACCATGACGTTGAATATATAACAGAGTTAGAGTTTGAACGCATACAGTAGAGAGACCTTAAATTTCAGGAAGAACATGAAGAAATAAGAAGGTGGTTAGCACAACAACCTAGATCCATATTTAGCACAGAAGAAGAACCGAAACAGTGGATAAATGAACAAGTACATAGGTGCAACCAACAAAGATTTATATGTGTCTCCTCCGCCAATAAAGGGAAACGGTCTAACCAAACCTGCACTGGCGCAATAGCGCAAACTTGGACGTATAGCACCACTCCTCGAAGCGTTAACTTCAAAATATCCGAACAAAATGTAAACACACACACACATACAAGAGGAGGAAGAATACATCGGTGTATTGATGAAAAAGAAAAGAAAGGAAACGGCCTTGGTGGACTGTCTGACCTTAACGACCTTGATGGTCGATTGGAAATGCTGGTGGGATCAATTGCTGCGGAAACAATGCACCTGAAGGTATTAATGAAGCTACATCGATTTATCAGCTTTTGCTCACTAATGATATTATGGATCGAAATACATATCGTGCGCTGATGCATGAACATGTTGAAGGTATTCATGATGTATACACCCATGATGAGTTCTGACACAATTGAGACGGTGCGTGGGCAAACACTGGGTGAAATATATACTTCAACCCAACGGGTGGTTGTAAATACAGCCCTAACCATTACCTCGATGATCACTATCTTATCCACAAAACCAGTATTCAGTGTGACCTTTTCTGTAACTGTGACCACTGTTGAATCAAGCACACTTGAGATCGCACTAGCATGGCTGTCAATGTATTACAGTGGGCCTAATATTAGATAACACCCGACTGGTTGTCTGCCCGCAAACAATTAATTTGTGTTTGCAGTAGACACTTACGCGAACTGGCCTACTAATGAACTTCCCTCTGGCGCGTACGACATATAATCGATCAATGAAGAAATTCGACAAAGAATCATATTAATAACCACCAAAAACTCTAAAATTTATATACGTGCCCATGTGCCCCCACTCAGTTCTGTCATTGCAATTGTATGCGGTTGATTTTGTACGGCCGTCAATAAGAACAGATTTAAGATGGCCTGGCAACATTCCAGGTGATAAACAATTTCTATACGTGGGATATCATATCGCGCCTGACATTGTCAGGATTACCGCAACGACCCAGGTGAATTTAACTTGTGACTCCATCAGTAATAGTTATGAATGCAGGTCTGAAACGACAGGCGTAGTCGTTCATGATTACTTACTGAATAGGTTTTCACCAACCGTGGAACCAGGTGATTTGATACAGATTACCTGTGTATCTACCAATGCCATAATAATGGACTGACACATATTCGTTTTTCCCTTGTAGATCAAGAAGGGTAAGTTGTTGATCTACGCGGTCCAATATTGACGACACAACTGCACATTAGAGATCGACTTGATATTTAATAATAATAACCACAATGATTGTCGTGAGTGTACGTGTGAAACCCATTCGTGTAATTAACGCGAGGAAACCTGTGTACATGACATATTACGGAACTGCGCTCAGTGATGTTTTTCGTGGATTATTTGCGAGTGCACCAAAAACACTCACAGCCTTATCATCGCGCGCTGCACTCATCACTAAGAAACTTGCAATGCGAGTTGTGGATAATATTAAAATTGCCG
Source organism: Megalonaias nervosa (assembly GCA_016617855.1). Taxonomy (NCBI): domain Eukaryota; kingdom Metazoa; phylum Mollusca; class Bivalvia; order Unionida; family Unionidae; genus Megalonaias; species Megalonaias nervosa. Next base: position 17,799 of record JAECUM010017551.1, on the reverse strand, counting down.
CTATTGATTAATTAAAACAAATGGGCTTGCATGCATCTCGATCTCTTCGAGATCAATTACGGCGATTAATAACAAGTGTACCATCAACAAAAGCAGTTACTTTGCCATCAACAGAACCAATGCCACATGCAGTTACGAAAGTCATTACTGAGGCCGCAAAGGAGAGATTGACAGATTCAATGATCGCGATTTTGGCAATGGCGAGTGGACTTAAACGTGAGTAGCAAAGTCGGCACTCAGTATTTTTTTAAAGAAAATCAATAATGTATAGTTTTGCAATGGCTCAGTTTAAAGATGTATTTGATGCAGCATTTGACATGTGAGCGCCGGTGTAAGTTGTTCGAAGCAAGAGAGATTTTCATTATTGTTCATATCCAGCTAGGAATCCTAATCAGTTAAAACTAGAATTGCAAGTAGAAGACACATCTAGGTTTTTCCTTCCATGTGAGGCAGTTTTGGAAGCTGAGGGAAAACTGATACAGGCTGATGATGCTGATTACCCCGCCAATGCCCAAGTGGGATTTGTCAACAGTTCACGTTATTCCATCGATGGAAAGGAATCGAATAAATTTTAGACAACGTTGACGTGGCCGCAACAATTATTGGACTTGCCAGATATAATGGTGATTACACGAGAACCGCTGGCCCATTAATGATGCTTTTACAAGAGGTAACTAATAGCGCAGATCATAGACCGCTTCAATTTCAGCAAATTGTTCGCGATTCTTTTCTTGACCCATAACCTGCCTGCATGAATCCCAGACCTGGTGCCACCGACCTTTGTTCCAACCCAACTTTTAACCTTGGATTTACACAGCGTCGATCACAACTCACTGAGGTTTTCGTGCGCAATTCCCCTCAGTCACATCTTTTCGTTTTGTAGAGATGTTACCAAGAACAAAATTTGGAGCCAAACACACAGTAACTTTGTTTTGTAAAAGCAATTCCAACGATGCAATTTTGCGTGTTAGAGGTACTTCTGGTATAGTTTTATCAGAAACATTAACATTATTGATGCCTGTATTATCCCCATTGCTTTCTACAGAATCAAGTTTGTTATCGTTTATGCGGTCGGGAACCACTTCAATGTTGTCATTCCTTGCACATACCACAGATGCACACCCACCACCTGGTATTGCGCAACAATTTACGTGGCAAAAAGGTACCCAGATTGGTTTTACTGCACCGAAACATGTGTTTATAGCGTTTCAAAATGTACTTCGAGATAATAGTCAAACCCAGAGCAAAACGATATACAACGCCTTAGGAGTGACTGAAGCTTCGTTGAAGTTAAAAGGTCATCAGGAACCTTCTTAAGAAATTCAGCTTGACTATGCAGAAGCCACTCCTCATGCTGCACGTGCATATCACAATATGTGGTCGTATATAGACCGGTATCAAATCATCGACACAGGTCTGCAAATTTACCGGATTTATTCCTTCTCCTTAGAACATTTGGGTTTGTTCAGACAGTCTGAGCTAATTAAATATGTTATAATGTGATACTTTCTGGCAAAACACTGTTGTTGGAGGGTGCTAGTGGTTGAATGAGACTCATTGATGCACCTGTGAAAAATTCTTAATTAAACCTGTTACGCATTTAGACAATAATGTTCTATCATGAAGTAATGGTCGGTCCTACAGAAAATTTACTTGCAAAAATAAAAAGTCAAACACAATCGTGGGGTCAAACTGAAACTTTCTCCGGCAAAATTAACTAAAAATGTTCCCGTGCAGTTGACCAAAACACAGCTCGCTCAGATTAATGCGGCCAAACACAGTAACAAGGCAGTAATAATAAAATTATGCAAGTCAGATGTGGCACAAATGCAAAAGATCGGTGGAATATTTTAATTCCTTGCAGTGATTCCAGCACTGTTGGTAGCGTCAGGGTCTGTCGGAACTGCATCAGGAATGGTTTTGAAAAATGCAGTCGATGGACGCATAGCGTCTCTCGGATAAGAAAGGACTAGGCCTTCGATTACCAGGCACGAGTCGTCGAATACCCCCAGGCATAGGTCTTCGATTACCAGGTCGCAGAAGATCGCGTCGTTGACCCATCCGTTAACAAATATTGATTTACTCGCGATGGCAAAATCCATCAAACATTTTCGTGGTGTTTTTATGCGTGATGAACTTGCATCGATGATGCCACGCACACGTACAACTGGCAATGTCAATCTGGATTCATCTTCAGGACCTGGCACTTACTAGATTGCATATTTTATAACACCACAACATAGTTTGCATTTTGACTCGTATGGACTTGCACCGCCAGTTGAAGATGTTAATTATTGATCCCGGAGCACTAGTGCCCAACACGGTGAACGAAAACCGTTTTATTCAAATGTACTAGTACAAACACAGTTGGATGGGTCCATATGTGGTCATCTTGTCATTGAAGCATTGAGTGCACTAAAGCGTTCATCAACACTGCAAGCATGTGCTGATTTTAGATTAAAGTATGTGTAATATTATACAACAATGTCTGCTGGCATTTAGGGCCATAGCTACCAACTTGATGTCAGCTTGGAATTATCGCACGTGCACGTGAAACTGCTCAAGCTTTGGCCGCAGTACCAGATGTGAGAATACTCCGGGATTGCTTCTACAATGGTGAAGAGATAGACATTCACCGACCGACACCCCACCCCCAGTTACATTTACCAATGAATATTTTACACCAACATTAACTCATTTGAGACAAAAATGGTTTCGATTGTCATTCGACATAAAGGCACTTGTTCGGGTTAAAAGTGCAAAAATGATCGTTAGGTTTAAAGGGGGTTAGAGTAATCGGTGTGTTTTTAAATGCTAGACCACCAGAAGGCACAGTCACCGGAGATTTAAAGTTCTCCCAAGGCAGAAGTATTTTTTATAACTGTATGACAATTATGCCAGTAAGAAAGGGTACTTCGCTAGAAGTGCGTGTACTTATTGCGCCTGCGCATTGTGACGAGACCGGACAAGGCCTGCATGTTGTACAATTAAAATACGCGATTGTATTATTAATAGAATAACTATGAAGGATCATCAGTCTTACGACGTGATAAAATCATCGAAGCGGAACAACGGCTGAAATTACTAAGAGAACCGCGCTGACCGTAAAATACAAACGCGAGTGTTTGATCGTAGATGCTATTTGCGGTCTTGCCTCAGCAGCATCTGTTGTCTTGGTGTGACTGGAATCACGACAACATCAATCATTGTAGGTGCACCAATCGGTATGATTGTCTGAGCTATATCGATAGCACCCGGTGGCTTTGGTGATGCTAGAAAATTAACTTCAATGCGACTGCATTCACGAATACGTGTCTATTCTGAATTGCTTGTGGCCACAAAAGCAGTCAGAATACAATCAATAAACTGTGCTCAGTTGCAATCCAGGATAAATAATCAGTGCGGCTGAATTTGAGATTGTGCTGGACTAAATGGAAAATCACAGCCAGTTACGAGCACAATTAAGAAACAACGTGGATTTACAGGCAGAGGAAGTCAAATAAAAAAAAGAAACAATCTTCACGCAGAGAATCTGTTATCGATTGAAAACACATCAGTTCGCAATGATGCTCATTGATCGCTACCACATGCTTGCCTGAAGTTTCTACAATCACAAAGTAGTATCAAAGGCTGGCGTTTTGCCTTTTTCTAAACCCTTTTATGGCACTTCCATCCGTAGGAGACACTCCCTCCCCCCCCCCCTTCCAATGACTGGCTCACTCACGTCACATGTGTTTGGGGTGTTTTACCCCGTGGACAAAATTAAAAGTGATCGACAGGCAACGGTCACAGATGGGTTAAATATGTCATTGGGGCTGGAGGTGATGACGGGTGGAAGGCCACGAATGAGACAAAAATGAGAAATCCCGTAGTTTGATACTACATTCTCTATGCTAACAGGCTAAAAGAGCCAGCTTCGCTGACATGTACATCATGTTGACTTTGAAAGCAGATTGGCGAGACTGAACTTCCTTGCCGTATACCCAGTTTTTTTTTAAAACAATGCCAACAACTATTTCATCAGATATGTTTCAACAATCTCAAATATCATAAATTGCCGCTGCTGAAGAAAACGAATATTAAATTTTCTAAAGAACTTTCGTCCCTTTGGGATAGAAAACTACCAGACATACGGTTTCTGATACCTTTAAAGATGTCCCCTGTAGGACCAGAACACTGCCCCTAATGTGGGAAAACAAATGTTGGTCATATTTTACTCATTTCAATATGTTATCCCTAGAGGACAGAAACCATGTGATGGAGAATGGAGATTTGCTGTAACCTAAATGCTGAATACTTGTTTGAATTTAGTACAAATCTATTTCTCATTACACCAAAAATATATTCAAATATTTAATTAAGTTTAGAACTGCAAATCGTAGATTTCCCGTTGAAACTGGTAAATGGGCTAATGTTTTCTATAATGAAATATAATGAACACTCTGTCAGCCTCAAGAAATAGCGGATGAATATCACTATCTTCTGTCTTGCTCTTATTTTCATGAAGAAAGAATGCATACCTCATTTTTACACTTCCAGGGCAGGTTTCTAAGTATAATCAGTTGGCAAATATAGGTAACGCACGACTCGTAAAAAGTATTTGCAGGTTTTTAAATTGTGTATTCGGAATCTTGTAATCCCTGCTAAGCATTATGTAATGACATCACGCGCTAAATTCATGTTCTTTATCTTATATACTTCATATGTTGTACCCTTTTCACAATCTCAATGTAATAAAGTCTTGTCTTGTTGTGCATTACGTTTAAAGGTTATAGCATCACAAAAATAAACAATTCTGTAAATTAGGGAGATTAGAATGAAATAATTATGAATATATCTGGTGTATAATTTCAAGACTCACCAGTAAAGACTGGATTTATAATTAATTCATAGGACTTCATAAGTCTGAATTACCTATTTGGTTTTGTCTATGAATTACATTCCATTTCCTAAATGTATGGTAGAACGTTCAGTAAAAATGGCAGAATAAACGAATCTCTCTCTCTCTCTCTCCACATACACACACATATATATGTGTGTGTGTGTGTGTGTGTGTTTGTGTATTTTTGTGTGTCTATATATATATATATATATATATATATATATATATATATATATATATATATATATATATATATATATATATATATATATATATATATATATATATATATATATATATATATATATCATATAGGACATTTACTAGCACAGTGACTAGAGAAAAACTAAACATACATGGTCCAAACAAAACGTGCAAAACAGAGAATGTAATTTATCTCATCACATGTAAGATCTGTAGCCTTCAGTATGTCGGAGAAACTGAAGAGCTACACAAAAGGATCAACCTTCATAGATCTGACTGGATGACAAAGAAGCCCGGTCGCAGAACACTTCTCCTCCCCTGGCCACACTTTCAGTGACATAACACTTATCGCAATTGCTAACAACCCCAACTGGAGTTCCGAAACCAGGAAGGAAAAGGAATCTTACTGGATACGCCGCCTTAGAACATTGAAACCAAGCGGTTTAAACCAAGAAGACTAGAAAAAGACAGCCATGGACAAGTGGAATTATCCTTTGCAGCCGACACATTTTCTTTTCAAAACTTTTCTAAATTTTCTTAGTAGCCTTCAATTACTACTATAAAAATGAAATATCCGAGATATAATTTCGCTTACATAATTGTACACAAAGTAATAGATGTCGCGATGGCTCATCGATTTCTAGCTTAATACAAATATTTTCCAGTATCTGCAACAAGTTGATATAGGCTTGTTGAGACATAATACATTTAAAGGTTTAATCCATGTAGAAACAGCCATGTAGAGTTTTGCAAACACAACGGTTTTTGTGTTTTATTTGTTTGTTTTGTCTATGTTTTGTATATGCCTTTGAAAAAGACTCATTAGGAGTCGAAAGCGCTCAGGCTAGTTAGATACTAGTTTTGCACTGTTCGTCGTCAGTTTATTGCATTTATCTCAATCAATCCCTGACACACGTGATCCCTTGCTGGATCCAGTGCGCTTGAAAGGGCTGTTTTTCGCCATATATATATATATATATATATATATATATATATATATATATATATATATATATATATATATAAGTTACGACGATATCTGCAAACCAAATGGACTTGCAGAAGGTCTTTTTGCAGATTTAGCACTCTCCTTATCCGTGACAATTATTTCGGCCTTTCTGGAAGAAACGTTGTGGAACACGTGGAACACAACCAGTCTTGTTTTACATGCTCCAAATTATTAGCGTGATTAGACTAAGTAAAACATATTCCTATATAGACGTAAAATCTGTTTTACACGAATACATTAACATACAGCAAATAGTTTGTTTTCCGTGTCATGGAAAGCACGCGGCATTACTTAACGTTTATTAGCCAATGCATTAGGAGCGTTGCGCACTGGTTTTTCAGTCTGTGCATTTTCCATTCAGAAGTACGGTGTCTTCGTTTCCTTGGAACTGTAATGTAAGGACGAATGCTATAAAAGTCGAGATCAAATAATAGAGCTTTCTTTGCTGATATATTTTAAATTTGTTTCCGTGTTTATGACTCTTTTCTTTTCTTTTTTATTCGTTAATGGAAATATTCTGGACTATCAGAGATGTGTTTGTAAACGTAAAACAGTGAAATGAATACCGACAGAAAATCAAATGGTTTTACGTGACTAAATTTATCTCTTTTAAATAGTGATCGGAGTGTGTGCGTGTGTATGTGTGTGTGTGTGTGTGTGTGTGTGTGTGAGAGAGAGAGAGAGAGAGAGAGAGAGAGAGAGAGAGAGCAGGTTAAAGCATTTTAAGTAGCAAATATTGGAAGATAAGGGAATTTGAATAATCTTTCGCTTTATCTGGGTGTGCGTATGTCCGATTATCTTCCTCGCCGTAGATTTGTCAATCTCTTTCCGTCGGTCTGTTCGATCTGTCATTCATTGTAGAACCCCTAATTCTGTTTCAGTACTAAAACTAATGTATTACTGAATATACCTAACTACATATGCTTCCAATTTAGCACGCTGTCTAGACTTTGTGTAACTCTGTGCTGACTGCTCAATAGTATTTTGTGTCTTGAAATAAGCAATGTCTGTTCTACATGAATGCGTTTTGATGTAATGCGATAATATTAATAATGATGACGTCCATGAATATTTCACATACATTTCAACCATTGACATACGCGTTTTAGTTTTCCCATGGCAAAATGAAAATAAGATTCAAAATACTATTACACAAGCTTTGTTGAAGCAATTCCTTGAAAATATAAAAGACAGACATCATCCATGTTGTATATAGCAAAGGTTTCGTTTTGTGTAGAAAGAACGGTGCTGATTCTATTCGTATGCTACATATATAATCGTATTTGTGCGCCTTCAGACTTTTCAACAGGTAAAGTTAATCAAGTATACTTCTCCCTACCACTGTCATTAAAGATCGTTTTTACAAGAGCCGAACTTGGTGTTTCCCGTTTTATGACAGTATTCGTAATGTGACTTGATTGATAGCTGGTGGAAGGCGATAAAAAGATGTTATCACCGAGTCCAAGAAAGAAGGTAAAATGAGGGAAACACTTGATATGCTGGTGTGTTAATTAGCCGTCAAGAAGGACCTCGCAGCAATTTCTTCCACCGTCAATATCCTGGCAAACGTTTCTAGTTGGTGCTACTCATTGACAACCTAACTGTAATAAAAGAAACTAAGAGTAGTTGATTTATTGCTTCGGTTCTAACTCACAAACAGATCTACTCCAATAAATTAGACTTGTTGCTTTCCAATCAGAACACATTGTGGATTTGACTTTCGACTAAACTCCACCTCAAAATACTTCGATGGAGTGATACCATTTAAAAAAGGGAAATCGCCAGCAATGTGGAGAACTCAATCGCGCCGTAAAGTTCGGTAAGCAAAATAGAACCATTTCTAAAATATAGCTTACCTATATGGAATTATTTATACAAACATGTTCATTAAATGAAATTCCTGAAGTAGTTCATACTTGAACAAATAAGCGTCGGAATGTTTCAGTCAAAAGAAAATCTTCTCAATCGGTAAGTCTCCATAACGAACGCAATGATGGACTATCTTTATTCGCATAGCACAATATGGAGGCTGAAGGAGAAAAGTCACAATCGGAATATCGTCGGCCTTGTTTGTAGCAACATGTGTCGTGCACACCGCGGAAGACGAATCATGAAACCCAGAAAATGAATTTGTTCCTCGACTTGCCGTAAATGGTAGAGCGATGTTCCGAATTACAAAGGAATACGCAAATGTCAAGCACTACGATCCCACTAAATATTTATTTCCCTAGTCACATACGTTTGCAATGGTTTTAGCTCAATAAATGGAATGAAACTCTATTAGGGTCAGTGACATAACTCTGCAGAGGCCGACTTGGAGCAGACCTAGGACGGCAGAGATCCGGAATTAGTTTTTAAGTTGTGTTTCTTTCTTTATAAAAAAAAATATAAAAAAAATAAACCGTTCACTATGCCCGATCCACGAAACACGGGAGGCACTTTCGAATGGGCCTCCAGGTGGCAAAACATTAAATACATCACTGACTCGGGTAGCATGCCATGTCCAATCTTATCAATCAAAATCATGGGTAATAGCAGTTGTACAATGTTATTTCTCGGCATATAATAAATATTGTGCACGCATAACAATAAATAAACTTTATATGAGTGCTAAGAAAGAAATGTTTTCGTTAAAAAAATTCTCACAAAGTTGCTGATTGTAATGATTAGCATGCCCATATGCTCAAAACTATACTGTCTGCACCATTTACCAAATGGAAAGTTGAATGTATATGCAATGTAAGAAGCGGAAAGTTAGTACCAAACAGACAGTTAAATGTAAACACAATGGAACAAACGTAAATGTGCGTAGATCAGGAATATTCACTGTTATAAATATGGGACGGAAGGTCCGAGTATGCAAGTTTTCAAAAAGTATCAATAACATGAACTCGTGTTTAGGTAAAAAAATTACAACAATCATCTAAAAATTTTGTTCCTTTGATATTAATACATATATTTTAATTTCCTTATGGACCTACGAATATATCATAAAATAAAAACGGCAAAATATCTTTATCATCAGCACCACAATTTACGCTCCAACAGTGCAAACGTGTCTTAACACCCATGTTTCAGAGGTTTTCCTCTAGCAACGCTCTAGTAAAGGACGCGAATTCTTGCATCACATAATTATTTCAAATTATCATCCGTCTATAATGGTTTTAAATGTCTCCATACATCCATCTTTTTGACGTTGACCAACAAATTGTAGACAATGCAGCTGTGGACAATAAACCTACTCGATGCCAAAGAGACATCAAACTTCGAATTGACCATTAATTAAGTTAATTAGGACCTGTCAGTGTCCAGATTTATAAACATTCCGCTATTTTCCGTCAAGAAATATAAACGGACAAATGCCTTAAAAATCAATGGTCTGGGAAGCGACCAATTCAAAAAGATCCAAATTTGTTGCAAAAATACAGCGATACATCATTAAACAGCTGTGGCGCTCCCTAGACTCATCCATAATCGGCAGAAAAGATTTGTCTGCCATTGAGCCAAACCGCGGGAGATATCGAGATTTGTGATAAAATTTGAAACGTTGAGTTAGTTGATAGAGAGCCGCACTTTTACTAGCCAACCCATGTTGAAAACTCCTCATATTTTTTTTTTTCTCTTGATTTAAGTCTAAAAAAGACATGTTAAGCTTTCACAAGACAGCAAAAGGGGTACATAGATGGATTAATGAGTGACGATAATAACTTTTTCGAGGAAAATGTTGAATTGGATCAACTAGCAACTTTTGATATGTACTATGCTTTTATGATTTTTGGCAGTTTATGTTTAGTTTGCAGTAGAACAAAAAAATTATTGAATAAAGTCCTAGATCACAAAAGATGCGTGAAAATTCTGGGAACTTTGCGATAAACGAAAAAAGTGACATTTTCACGATGGATGATACAATAAAATTGTCCTCTTCAGCAGCTATATGTGTATGTAAGTATGTATGTGTGTATGTATGTATGTATGTATCTATGTATGTATCTATGTATGTATCTATGTATGTATCCTTTAAATGAGCCGACATCATTTGCAAGAAAGGTATTACAGATACAATTAAAATGATTTCATTTTAAATGCCCTCTCCCCCCAACCATATGACCATTATAAATATATCATGTAATTTGACCCAAAAGCAATATCAACGGATACTCGCTACATATTTTTTTTTTTTTTATGGCCCCGTACATTTTAAAATGGCTAGTTGATTTTCTTAATAATATACTGCTTATATAAGAATGTGAACAACTGGCCCACCATTCGGGCCCACTGGATTTCGAAATTTCGAAACTAAGGAGATATTGTGTGTGTGTGTGTGTGTGTGTGTGTGTGTGTGTGTGTGAAATATATTATTTGCGTGGTAAAAGCATTAAAAATAATAGTGTCGCAGGAGAGGATATTCGTGAAAGTCACTAATCAGCCTTACTTTTGACATCTTCTAAACATTATAATCGACTGACTTATATCTGCATAATGACTCATATACAAAAATGAGCAAAACGGAATATTGGAAATTTGTATGAATTTAATGAACATCTGAATTTGTAACTTATAACATTTTCTTATAGTTCTAAAATGTGTTACATCTCTCTCTCTCTCTCTCTCTCTCTCTCTCTCTCTCTCTCTCTCTCTCTCTCTCTCTCTGTGAAAGCAACGTCATATCTTGGAATATATTCAAAATAGTAGTATTCTCCTGCATTATCAACAAAACTATATTACAAAAATAAATCATATCAGTCATCCTTCTTAAAAACATTATATGATTGAAAATATTTGTACATTTATAACGTGCAGTGATCTGAAGTGCTAAAACGTTCGGTTGAATAATTACTTAATAGCACGTATGCTTCAATTTAAAATAAAAACCGACTGAATGCAAATGAATCGTAATATTCTACAAGGTAATTCCAACTTCGACTCATTTTCATTATTATTGACTACTCAATTTTGTCTAGTTCATGTATATAATCCAAGGGTCTCTGGTGTTAGATAACCTCCCAGGCCAACAATGTGTCCATGGAAAAGGCACTTAGTTTCCAATATAGCCAAAACTGTGTTAAAAAAAAGCCGTTAAAGCCAATAAAATCAAAAATCAAAGTCGCTATCCTGAGACTAGCGCTGTTACATGACAAGCCGCCAATTTTTGTTGGCAGACTGGGGACTTCACGGAGAAGCTTGCCATTGCAATAAATCCAGATAAATCTCAACAAAATTTCTTGTTTTTTTTTTTTTTTATTATTATTAAACTCGTCTTCCACTAAATTCTTCACACGTAAATCTTTGAATTCAGTTCAATGACCACGACTTTATGGATGCCTACTATTTGCTCCATACTAAGTTCATTGGGATCACAATGGAAATCCGCTAAAGACTTACCGTGTTTAGAAAGTTGCAAAGACTTTACTTGGATACAATTGATTGCTTTTGCTTGTATTTCAGTATTATCCATACAACAAAACAGCAATATTTGGCTTCCAAGAGAATGTGTCAAATGGGTGTAAACGCTTCATTACAGACTTTTAAAGGTTCGCTTCTAAAACAACTATGAAATAAAAGGAAATGCGTAACACACTGCTAAGAGAAGATTCCTTTTTAAATAAATTGTATGTGTATACGGCGGAAACCCACACCTTACATTTGTCTTTCTGTGTTACATTCTTTGAATGCATCTTTCGATTCTCAGAGAAAGAATAACAATACTTTTACGAGTCTGGCGTACTAGTGCGTCTCTTTGTCATAAAGACATTGGCTTTAGATACCACTGTACTGTATTTCTCATCTATCAATGTCTTCTTGTCACCCCAGACGCTCGTATTGTGACCTTGATCCTTCGTATTGGAGTCTGTATCAGGTCGACCTTGAAACCTCGCATAGAGATTTGAAACTTATAGGCTAACACTCTTCACGCTTGAATGAAAGTCATACGTGGATCAGTACCAATACAAATCTTTGTTTGTGGCTGTCTCGGTTGATGCACTCTCAAGTCCTGGAAAAGACAAGGAATAAGTTCCACATAAGTTACTTTGCTTAATACACTCTGAGTAACAGAAAATCATTTGCTCAATCAATTAATCAATAATGCAAGAAAGAAAATAATCAATAAAGTCACGAACAGATGAAAAATATTAAACAATTTTACCGTTACCAAAACGAATTAAAGTGATGGACGTGGCCCTTGAGGTAATTGATAGTGACAATGTAGTTACAATTGTTGAAAGAGGATGATTTGATAAAGTGGAGCAACGGTATTTTTAGTAGCGGTGCTGATAACTTTCATCATAACATCATCATCACTACTACTGTAGTAGTAATGATGGTGAGGAAGATGAGGAGGAAAAGGTGATTGATAATAGTTTTGATAATATTGTTTAGAGATAATATTTTAAGAAATTCCATCAGTGGCAAGACGTAGGATGGATTAAATATGACAAAAGGCATAACCTGTGAAGAGAGTATGTACATAAGAGCATTTATCTCATATTCGTGTGGTAGTAATGGCAACAACTAAAAGCTGAAAAAAACCCACACTAATGTTGAGCTTTCATTCAAGTTTCTTTGAAGAAGCCGGATATCTATATCGGTTGCAAATACCTCAAAATCGTACTGGAGCTCAAGAAAAGGTTTCTTCCAAAACATGGACGTATACGTCTCGTTCTCTGTAACATACTAAATTCATTTGTCAAACTTTTTTCTGTCTGTTTGCGTGAAGAAGATTATATTAGCGCAACACCTGATAGGATCTTAATTTGAAACTTCTGCGGGAAATAAATGTAGATTGGAATGACCTGATCTGGAGAAATATCCACGCAGAAAAGAAATAGAAACATATTAATCTGCATGCGCTTGATGGTTAGTTCTTTTTCTTTTTGGTCCTCGACAGAAGGAAAGAAAGGAAGAAAATAAAAAAGTTTAAGGTAATCAGCTTTTGTAACATCGTCTTTACGCAATTCGTATTGCCGTGATCATTAGCTTGTAAATAGTTGAAATGTCCCAGACGCGGTTCTATAACCATTAACGTTTACAAATAACTTTTATTAAAAAAAAATACGAACTATACATCAACGAGCAACTGTCCTTCGAAACGATGGAATATTTGCCACAGACAACATCATTTTTCAATAGTTTGACTCCTGTTAGGATCGATGATCATTGTTCACACCTAAAGTGAGTCAACTTCACTACTAAGCATTCCAGTTGTTGGATATTAAAATGATGGGATGATTACTGGATGCAGAAATTCCAGATTTACTGTAATGTATTTGTGAACGGATATTTGCATTATTTGATTTGGTACTGTAGGCTGCAGTAGCAGACAAATTTTATTTAGGGTCAGAATCGCATCAAATAATAAAAAACATTAGCTCATTTTAGCTATTTTCCGTCGTAAAAATGTTGTGGTTGGATAAATTTCTGTCAGTTATGAGACCGTTTTATATCCACGTTATTCTGTGAACAGAAGTGAGTTTATTTACTCCTGTAAGTTAACATTTAAACCACGCTTCTATATAGGGTGGATTCCATGTTACATGTTAACCGTCCCCCTCCCCCCCACACACACACCCACGCCCACACACATCCGTTATCAATTGACCAATACCCTTAGTTTAATTTGTTGTTGTTTTTGTTGTTTTGGAGTTTATTACTTAATTTTTTACCGCATGAGATGTTGTATACAAACACTTGTGGGGTAAATTGACCACATTCAGATTGATTCGAAAAATGGCCGCCAAAATCTTGTGAAAGTAGAAGCACAAAGTTCTAGACAGCGGTGTAAGGAGAATTTCCACGACCGCAGCCAAGCAGCAAAGTGAATAATGAACTTGAATATTATGGACTTAATTGGACCAATCAGGATCGCATAAAGTGTTATGTTAATATGTCGTTATATAAAAAATATTAAACTGCACACACTTATGTAAAGTGTACCGACTATGTGATAAAAATGCTTACACAATTTTAATGATAGTAATTACAGTCATGTGGAAAAAAGAAAAAACGTTTCAAATTTTCTACGATCTTACTACCTGTCATAAATCAACCGCGTGAGGTTTCTGTTGCGAATATCCGATCCGTTTTCAGCAGATGTGTTAATGAAAAATATTCACTCACCAAAGAACCTTGTCTTTGTGTACTTGATTATAGGAGTCTATGATCTTACACCTGTGTAAATTTGATAAATATTTTAAAATGCTTATTCAGCTACTTTTTATGGACAAATGCTGACATCCCTCCCCCCCACCCCACTTTATACATGAATCTTTCTTGAGGGTACGTACGGTATTTGGACTGTACCAGACAATATACTTTCCTATATTTTTGAGTGATGTTGGATTGCTTGGAGCATTAATTATTCAAAAATGTCAATTTTCAAAAAGCTAAATTCTGCAAAATTTTCCAAGCGTTCAACTTTAAAAGTTAATTATGTGGGTTTCTGTTCAAGCTTATTTTAACCTTCTATAACCCAAAATCTCGTGCTCGTTCTTATTATACATTTATATTGCACCGTATAAGTATAATTGCATTTAAAAGAATAACAGTCACAAATATTAGCGAAGGTATTATCTGCCGTTGATATTAATGCACGAGGACGCATCAGTTCAACAAGAACTCTGTAACGTAGAGATTATTGTATGAAATTTACGAAAGGTTATTAGGTGCATGCAAATGCGGAAGTTCGATCTCTATGTATTTTCTAAGATTTTTATTCTTATAAAAGCCATATTGACAATATAAATACAACAGTTAAGTCGAAATTATGGTCAATATTTCTCCCAAAAGAAACTCCAGTTCTGTAAATTGGTATATCGAGGAAACCGTGACCTTTAAATGTTATCTCTTAAAAAATGTAATTTCTCTTAAGTTCTGCACGATATTTGTTGGTTTTTTCTCTGTAATAAATCTATAAAGCAAAGTTTTATGCAAGATATATGTTTGCAGTTATAAGTGCTGTACTCTATGAAAGAGAACGACTTATTTTTCAGTATCTCTCTCTCTCTCTCTCTCTCTCTCTCTCTCTCTCTCTCTCTCTCTCTCTCTCTCTCTCTCTCTCTCATTTTTCCCCGATGATTTCATGAATTATATGATTGTCGTTTTAAAATATTGCTGATGATATGATCACTTCGAAATATTTGAAGAAAAAAAAATATAAATAACGATTGGGCCTACTCTGAAAGATCTTGATAATAATTCTCCGTTTGACACAATGTAATAAATAGATCCCTAAAATTGCGCTTCTTTCTTTCCTTTAATAGAAATTTTATAAAAGTAAACATTTCTTTATTTTTTGTCACATATTGTGGCCGGATACAAAATCCGTTGTTTTTGTTCTAAAAACATATGCTGTCTATACTCTTGTACAAAAGTGGATGATCAGCTAAAACTGACGTTACACATAACAACAAACCTAAACTTCAGACAATCAACCTAATGCAGTCGGTACTTTTAAATAATCTTACGCTCAATTCATTTCAACGGTGAAATTTCGGGAATTTGGTTGGAATAATATTTTCCCACTGAAACGGATTTTTAATCTTAGCGCGATGTTGAACAAAAAGCATGAAATACAGTATTTATATTTTAAAGATTGTCGCCATAACTGACCTTTAAACAAATTTTGCTTCCAAACGTGTCGAAAAACATTCGCTTATAATAACTTTGTGCATCCGTCACCATCAAAAAAGAAAATTAAAAACCAAATTCATGCATACAAAAAAGAAGTATTCAAAACACTGTTGTAAATTGTGCATGCCAAACATTACCCTTGATTTCAAATAACATTCATTTTAAGACAAAAAATGGACACTCATAAATGGCCTCCAGACACTTGATGCCAGTAGTCTGAAGCGTTAATTTAGCAAACACAATGCTTTGTGTACAAGCAATGAATGTGCGCTATTTCTAGCACACACAGTACGGAATATATGAAAATGAAAAATCACCACATAACCGCTGTGCGTCGTTCTAATATATTTCCGTGGCACATTCATCGTGTATTTCCCGATCGAGTTTCCCAGACGTTAATTGGAAATGCACGTGGTTATCGTTAGCCATCGTATGCTAATTTGTAGCCGCCGATTAGAGGAGATGATACCCATTCACACTCTATTATTCCTTCGGCTCTTCTTTTTACAACACCGATTTGATAGCATGACTGTTTCAGTTATAAACTAGTATTTGATATCCAAATCTAGGAAGACTCATAGATTATTTACGTATTACGTTAAAAAAAAGCCAATAATCCAGTATCAATATTTGAAATCTGAGTCTTACTCCCATATCGGTCAATGTTTTCTTTTTGCATGCATCTTATAATATAACCAGACTGAATCAGCATAGAGAAGCGGATAGAGTATATATATATATATATATATATATATATATATATATATATATATATATATATATATATATATATATCAACCTTCAACCTATATCAAAAGGATCAACCTTCATAGATCTGATTGGATGACAAAGAAGCTGTACAGAAGCCCGGTCGCAGAACACTTCTCCTTCCCTGGCCACACTTTCAGTGATATAACACCTATCGCAATTGCTACCAACCCCAACTGGAGTTCCGAAACCAGGAAGGAAAAGGAATCTTACTGGATACGCCGCCTTAGAACATTGAAACCAAGCGGTTTAAACCAAGAAGACTAGAAAAAGACAGCCATGCACAAGTGGAATTATCCTTTGCAGCCGACACATTTTCTTTTCAAAACTTTTCTAAATTTTCTTAGTAGCCTTCAATTACTACTATAAGAATGAAATATCCGGGATATAATTTCGCTTACATAAATGTACACAAAGTAATAGATGTCGCTATGGCTCATCGATTTCTAGCTTAATACAAATATTTTCCAGTATCCGCAACAAGTTGATATAGGCTGGTTGAGACATAATACATTTAAAGGTTTAATTCATGTAGAAACAGCCATGTAGAGTTTTGCAAACACAACGGTTTTGTGTTTTATTTGTTTGTCTTGTGTATGTTTTGTATATGCCTTTGAAAAAGACTCATTAAGAGTCGAAAGCGCTCACTGTTCGTCGTCAGTTTATTGCATTCATATATATATATATATATATATATATATATATATATATATATATATATATATATATATATATATATATATATATATATATATATATATATATATATATAAATGTGTGTGTGTGTGTGTGTGTGTGGATGAATGTCATGTAGTGATGACCATTCCTTTGGTAATCGTTGCCTTATTTTCCCCATCATTTCGATGCGAGTCACACCCTGGTTCTAAGATTAAGAGTATTTGTATAAAAAAAAAAAATCCCTGGACTTGGTGCTGTGTTGTACAAATTTATTTAATAAATGAACAACCATGCAAATTGTCCGTGTTCACATCATTGTTATTTTCAATTTTGAGTTATTACATTCCTCATATTATGAATTAATATTTCATTTTCTATATCCTATAAACGATTTTGTGGTTTCAATGTAAACTGGTATCACTACCTACCATTTTCCATTCAGAAATAAAAAAATAGCAACAACAAAAACAAGAATGTTAACACTGACACCTATTACAACAAACACAACAACAAAAACAAGAATGTTAACACTGACACCTATTACGACAAACATATTTCTCCACTAATAAATATCATTACTTCGAGTTAAAGCCCTAAAACACTTAAGAATAGCCTAAAACCATTAAGAATA